>CM038677.1:463887884-464004088 GCA_021605205.1 Aegilops longissima
TTGCTTTTTCGAACTAAGCGTCATTTCTTTCAGAAACAATGAACCAGGCTCTGGCGAAGAAGGATCTGGACCTTGCAGCCACGCAGAAAGCAGCCGAAGAGAAAACTGCACTCGCCGACCAAAAGATGGCTTCAGTCGGCAAACTGGAGGAAGAGAACACCAAGCTGAAGACTGCCCTGGATGAAGCCAACAAGGAGGAGACTTGTCTGAAGAAGGACAAGAAGGCCCTGATCGACAAGGTGGAAGACATCGCCCGCAAGAGAGATGACTTGGAGAATTATCTGGGAGGTCTTGCCAAGAAGTTGTTCGTCATGCTTGAAGGTGCTTTCCTTTGTCCGACTGACTTGTTGCTGTCGACTCGATACATAACCATTGATTCATCGTTGTATTGCGTGTGTAGAGTTTTGTCAGAACTTCGAGGAAGAGACTAGGCGAGTTGAGACAAGCTTGGACCCCATCCTCTCTCCTGTGAAGGACGAAGCTGCCATGAACGTGCTCCTACTGGAATCCCGTGTCGCTAGTGTGGTCGACTACCTTGCTCGTCTGAAAGTTGCGGTGTCGCAAATCGACACAGCACTCTGGCCAAGGGCGACGCTCCAAAATGACCTCGAGTCTCTGATGGCTCGACTCAACGAGGTTCCTGGTCGGGTGCAGGAGTGGAAGAAGTCTTCTGCTCGCTGCGGTGCTGACGTGGCTCTGTCTCTGGTTCGTGTCCACTGCAAGGAAGCGCGAGAAGAGAAGCTAGCAGTAATCAAGGTTGCCAATACCAAAAAGCACGACTTCCAATCCTTCATGGAAACTTTCATTGCGAGTACTGGACTGCAGCTAAGCCCCCGAGTGAGAGGCTTGCTCACCACTCGGTAGGATTTTTTAAACTTAGGCGAGTACTGGACTGCAGCTAAGCCCCCGAGTGAGAGGCTTCCTCACCACTCGGTAGAATTTTCTAAACTTAGGTGAGTACTGGACTGCAGCTAAGCCCCCGAGTGAGAGGCTTGCTCAACACTCGGTGGGATTTTTTAAACTTAGATGAGTACTGGACTGCAGCTAAGCCCCCGAGTGAGAGGCTTGCTCACCACTCGGTATGATTTTAAACTTAGTAGTCTTGGACTGCAGCTAAGCCCCAGTGAGAGGCTTGCTCACCACTCGGTAGAATTTTTTAAACTTAGGCGAGTACTGGACTGCAGCTAAGCCCCCGAGTGAGAGGCTTGCTGTCACGCCCAAGATGCGACCCTATCCTAAAGGAACTCAAAGGTCCCACAAAGGATAGAAGCGCATCTTGAAGACGCTTTTGCAAGGTGGATATCATTACATCGTACCATTACATAATAGTTGGGGATACATACATAAGGCACAAACGCCCAAGAATACAACAACATCATACATAAATCATCATCCAACTATGGATGAAACACAAACAGAAACTCAAACCATATCCACCCTGCTAGCCCAGGCTGCCGACCTGGAACCTATCCCTTGATCGAAGAAGAAGCAGAAGAAGAACTCCAAAACAAGTAACATCGCTCTCGCGTCAAGATCATCGCATAACCTGTACCTGCAACTGCTGGTGTAGTAATCTATGAGCCACGAGGACTCAGCAATCCCATTACCATGGGTATCAAGACTAGCAAAGCTTAATGGATAAGGAAGGGGTAAAGTGGTGAGGTAGCAGCAGCGACTAAGCAAAGTATGGTGGCTAACTTACGAAACAAGAGCGAGAAGAGGAGCTTAGCAAGCGGCCGTCAACTAGTAATGATCAAGAAGTGATCCTGAACTCTTACTTACGTCAAACATAACCCGAAAACCGTGTTCTCCTCTCGAACAACCCCGAAAAGAGACACTCACGGTTATGCACACGGTTAGTGTATTTTAGAAGAGTTTACTTCAAGTTTACTACAACCGGATATTAACAAATTCCCATCGCAACATAACATGGGCACGGCTTTGAAAGATCAAACCCTGCTCGGGTGTCCCAACTTAGCCCATGATAAGCTCTCGCGATCAACGAAGGATATTCCTTCTCCCTGGGAAGACCCGATCAGTCTCGGAATCCCGGTTACAAGACATTTCGACAATGGTAAAACAAGACCAGCAAGACCTCCCGGCATGCCGACACCCTGATAGTAGCCGCGCGTATCTCGTGTCAGGCCACGACCGGATAAGCTAAGCGTACAGGTACCAACATAACCCAAGTTGCCAAGGGACGGTCCCGCACGGTGCTCTAGTTTGGACCAACACTTAGACAAGCATTGGCCCGGGGGGGCTAAATAAAGATGACCCTCGGGTTAATTACTCCCAAGGGAAAAGTAATAGGTGGTAGGCAAAAGGTAAAACCAATGTTGGGCCTTGCTGGAGGAGTTTTATTCAAAGCGAACTATCGAGGGGGTCCCATAAATCACCCAACCGCGTTAGGGATGCAAAATCCGGGAACATAATATTGATATGACGGAAACTAAGGCGGCAAGAGTGGAACAAAACACCAGGCATAAGGCCGAGCCTTCCACCCTTTATCAAGTATATAGATGCATTAATAATATAAGAGATATTGTGATATCCCAACATAAACATAATCCAACATGGAGCAATCTTCATCTTCACCTGCAACTAGCAACGCTATAAGAGAGGCTGAGCAAAAGCGGTAACATAGCCAACCAACGGTTTGCTAGGAAGGGTGACAAAGGTTAGAGGTTCATGGCAATTTGGGAGGCTTGATAAGCAAGTGGTAGGTAACGCGGCATAGCGATAGAGCGAAGCAACTAGCATAGCAATGATAGTAATGAGATCCAAGGTGACGGTCATCTTGCCTGAAATCCTGCTACGAAGAAGAACGAGTCCATGAAGAAGATGAAGCCACGAAGACGAACCAAGCGTAGTCGAACAAATCCTCACGATCGCAACGAAACAGGAACTATCGAGAAGAAGCACAACACGGTAAACACACCACCCATGAACAAGGCATGATGCTCAACCAAGTATGATGCATGTCCATTTAAATAAGGCATGGCATGGAAAAGTGCAACAAACAATACTATAAGTTAAGTGGAGCTCAATATGCAACGAGTTGCATATTGACAAAACACCACATTAACATATTTAGTTTAATCTCGTTTAAGCTACCAAACAATATTAAATGTTGTTAAACATGGCAAGAGGTGAAGCATAATTAAACTACCTATCTAGGCAAGTTTAAATGAGTCCGGAACAACAAACAACAATTCCGGAAAATCCCCATATGCAATTTATGAATTTGGTAATGTTCTGCCCTATACACAATTTTAATGTTGTTAAACAGCAAATAAAGTGCAGCAAGCTAATCTATGCATTTTTCTAGACAAGTTACATATATCTCTACTCCTAATGTCTCAGTTGGTAGGTCGCCTTCCGGGTTTTATTTTCGTCCCACCTCACCCGGTCTTTTTTGGTACTTCTTTGGTACTTCCTCCCACCTCCCTCTCAGCCGCGAAAAACCAAGGAAAACCCCGCGATCGAGTCCGGCACACGCCCAACCTCCCGTCTCACGCTAAACCGCATAGAACCAAAAAAAACCTCAAGCCGAGTCCCCCGCCCCCACGCACTCCAGGCCCTAACATCCCGTCGCACCAAGAGAGCGAACAAAAAAATCTATGAATAGTCCGCCGGTTATTTTTCGCTGGTTTTTATTTCGCCTCACCACTTTCTTTGGTTTTATTTCGTCTCCCTCCCACCTGTCTTTTCGCTTCACCACCCACATAAACCCATCAGATTAGTTACCATAAAAAAATCACAATCAATCAAGTATTGATTATCAGATTAGTTACCATATAAAAAATAAATCGCAATCAATCAAGTATTGATGGGATATTTCCTTATATTGATGTGATTTCCCCTTTTTATCATCAATCGTCTCTACTGCCTAAAAATGCGTAGCTTTCCTTTTCGCTTCACCACCCACATAAACCCATCAGATTAGTTACCATATAAAAAATAAATCACAATCAATCAAGTATTGATGATCAGATTAGTTACCGTATAAAAAATAAATCGCAATCAATCAAGTATTGATGGGATATTTCCTTATATTGATGTGATTTTCCCTTTCTTATCATCAATCATCTTTCTTGCCTAAAAAATGCGTAGCTTTCCTTTTCGCTTCACCACCCACATAAACCCATCAGATTAGTTACCATATAAAAAATAAATCGCAATCAATCAAGTATTGATGATCAGATTAGTTACCATATAAAAAATAAATCGCAATCAATCAAATATTGATGGGATATTTTCTTATATTGATGTGATTTTGCGTAGCTTTCCTTTTCCTGCCAATCGACCGCATCCCATCTCCCTACATCTGCCCTCGTTGCTCTGCCTCCCGCACGAAAAAAACCCTCTCGTTTGACCTCCCCCAAACCCCGCATGATGGAAAAACCCAGCCGCCTGCTTCCCCTCCTCTCGACCGCTCCATACGTCCAGATCGCGGCCCCATCCCCATCCTCCTCTCACGTCACGGCGGGCGATGGACTGCCGCCACCACCCTCCTACTCTCTCGCCGCCGCCGTCCTCCCGCTCGCTCGCCGCCGCCATCGCCACCAATCCTGTCGAAGGCGCCGTTGCTGCTATGTCGCCTCCTTTCCCCATCCAAGCCTTACCATGGCAACGGCGCCCTCTCATGTGTCCCGCGGTGAGGTTTGGGGAGGCGCGACCACAATCCGAGAGGGATCTCACATGAACCCATCCGCTGGGATGGGTGTTGCCTCCGTTGCGAATGGGATCGAAGGAGGACTACTTCGTCGTCAAGGTCGGCGAGGCAGCGGCCGATTGGGAGCCGGTTGTGAACATGGGAGTTCGTCCCCATGGAGGCGGCGGCCGTGGAGATTGGATGTGAAGCAACCCCACTTGCCGATGGTGGAGGCTTGCCGTCCATGTGATCCTTTCTTCTCCGGTATCCCCATTCCTTGCCTCCCATTACAAAAGCGAGCATAAATGAGAGCAGGGCTGATTTTCATCACTTCATTTCTCATATTTTTAGTTGCTTTTTGAGATTATACAAGATGCTCTCGATCTGTTTTGTCAAATTACTTGGATCGTATTATGGAATTGACAGCCATCGCATTTTCACCTCATGTTATTTCTTAATCCTTGTCCCACTAGGCATCCACTACATGTTTGGTAATGACGTGATGTTGAGGCGGCTAGGAGAAGCTTAGCAGCCGGATCAAGGGCTATCGAGATGGATCCGGGAGCCAAGCGATAGTTCTTCTGTTAAATTTTGGTTATTATCTTTTATATTATTACGATTGTGGGATGGTTGATTTTGACTCGGTGTAACATTTGCATTTGTTTCCCAGCTTGTTGGCATAGATGTGTGGCATCTGCGGCAACTAATCAAGAGCGAGGCGGTGCACATCGAGCTACGCTGAATGTAGCGAGCCAACCACTAATTGGGTATGTTCACATGAGGGATGGGAGAGGAGAGGAACATTAACATTTTCATGATTTGGATGAAAATTTCAGTTCATAGTTTCTCCGTGCGTGGCAACACACTAACGGTACTCATGGGCTTAGGATGAAAGTAGCGCCAGCAGAATCAGCAGAGTTGGATGGGAAGGCGGTTGTTGCCCTTGTTCCTTGGTGCTAGCCTACCGTGGTGGCCTCACTAACTTGCTCATTGCGAATCTGAGTTCGTGGGGTCGCGAGTTGCTGCAGATTTGTTTTATCACTTTTTACAATATTTATTGATGTATCCCTAACTCATCGAGTCATTTTTAGCTTTGATTTCCCATATCGCATGACCTAAATATCCCATGGTCGAATATTTGCATGGTTAGTGGACATTGTCCCTTTCTTTCTAATGTTTAATATTTTATATTGCCGATAGAAATAATTTTATCCGCTTGATTTAGGAAGTGCACATAGGTAGGTCAACATATTTTGTAGCTCTTTCGGATGTAAAAGCATATGTTGCATAAGAAATTATTATCTTCCAAGCATACTCACATTTCACTAACAAATAGGGGGAGGTTCAGACTTGAGCAATGATAAAAGGTTTATTCCTCACTCTTTTGTTGGAATTTTAGTTCCAAGTTAACATGATTTCTTATCCGCTTCATAAGTCATGCATCTGCTTAATTAGGTGATAAGTAGGGCTATTGTGTGGTTTGTTTAAACTCCAACATAAGGAATTCTGGTTTAAGAAAAAAGACTTTTGGCTTCTTTAATTACAAATTGATTGCAACATCGTGTTAGTATGTGATTTCTCACATCTGGTTGTAATATTTGTGAAGGCGTGCATTGCGTGCACTTGAAGCGGGCTCGTGGCCCGCACGGACGGGCGCCGACGGTGACCGGGCCACCTCCTCCGCGTATTCTTGGAGCTGTGGCTGGCGATTTACATGAAATTAATTCCCTCGGTTCGGTGGCAAATATAATACACATAATCCATATTGTTATGCACTAAGCGTGTGTGTGAAATAGATGGATTATGGTCCCGTACCCAATAAGATGGATATGTGTGTGTGTTAGAGAGAGGGAGAGGGGGAGAGAGAGTGAGGAAGAGGGAGGGAGTGTGTGCGTGTGAGGATTTGATGGTAAAAAAGGTCGCCAATGTCGTAATATTGAACTCTTTAAGTTAACATGGCCCCGTTGCAACGCACGGGCGTTCTTCTAGTAATTTATTAAATTCTGAGCTACGGTTATTTAGTTATGAAATAAACCATTTTAACAAATCATTTATGCAAATTAATGCAAACAACAAGTTTAAACATTTTAAACAGGGATGAAAGATGCATATTATTAATCTACACAAAATCCTAAGCATTTTACATGTTTAAATCATTTTAATCCGATGCACGGTTCATGAGTTATTAAATGCATGAAGATGAGGGTCTTTTCTGTAAAACTGCAAAACCTGGGATAATTGCTAAAATCGCAGATCTGAAAAAAAAACCTACACGGGCCGAAACTGAAACTGGAGCAGGCCTAATAGTAAAAAAAACAAGAGGCGCTGGGGGTGGCCTCACCATGGGCCATGGCCGGCCGAGCAAGCAGTTTGGCCGGGACTTGGCGCGGGAGGGACAGGACGCGGTCAACGCGGCTGGGACGAGCGGGCGTTCTTTGCTCGACAGGAAGAAGAGCCGCGGCGGCGCGGGCAACTCAGCGGGAGGACAGAGCGACGGGAACGGGAGGAGATCGCCGGATCTGACGGCAAGCTCCTGGGGCGGCGCCGGATCAGAAGAAGAGGACGACCTTGGCATGGGCTCTTCGGCGAGGTGGCGTTCGGGCGGAGCTGAAGAAGGTGGCGCCTGTCCTCTGTTCAACGAGGAGACAATTTCAGAGAGAAACAAGTCGGTGAAGGGAAAGGAGAGGCCGAGAGGGGCCTTGCTGAACAGCAGCGACTCACTGGCGGCGGCGCCACGGCAAGGCGCAGAACCAGCGAGGGGGCGAGGACTCGGCGAAGCAGGGGACAGGGGAGGTCCGGGACGAGCGGGACGCGTCCACCGGCAGCGGCGGGGCATGGCAGCATGGCGCAGGGGCGTCAGCAGAACGGGGTTGCGCCGGGGAAGATCGGGGGTACCGCGGGCGGCGTTCTCGTCGAGGTCCTCCGTGAAGAAGATGGTGGCGTCGCTGTTACAGAGAAAAGAGAGGGAGTCCAGTGAGACAGAGAGCTTCAGCGAAGGAGGGAAAAGGGGAAGGGTGGTGAGGACGGCCTGCTAGTTCGTCGAGGAACAGAGCAGCTCCGGTGGTGGCGCTTCGCCCGGCGCAGGAGGTGGTCTGGGCGAGGAGGTAGCTCTGACCTCGGGCCTTCGGGCGCAGCGCACGGGCAAAGCGGTTGAAGCGCAGATGGAGTCCGAGGCGACGCTGGTTGGGGGCGAGGAGGCCCTCGAGGCCTGGCGCCACAGGGGCTCGGGCGGGCGGCGGCTTGACTCCGTGACGCGAGGCTGATGAAGAGCTCGGGCGCGAGGCCGCCATGTGAGGGAGCTTCGGGGATGCGGGACGAGGTGGCTCTGGACGGCGACGAGGTGTGCTGGTTGGCAGCGAGTGGAGGCCGAGGGGATTTGGATCGGGGGCGCAGCCACTGATTGGATGGAGATGGATCCCGAGGTGGGTGATTTGGTTGGCGATGGGACAAGCTCCCGAGGAACATGGGTGGCGGCGGCGGGAGGATTAGATGGATCGATGGGAAAGGGCTAGGGTTAGACTGCTACTTATAGCATTGGATTTTTGGTTAGGGCTATTTTGGACCCTCCGATTAAAATCAAACGGTCGAGAATAAATAGCTTAGGAGAGTTCAACGAGAAACCGACTATGATTTAGGGATGTTTGGGATGATCCGGATCCAACGGTCACAACAGCCCGGGTCGGGTACAGGGGAGTTTTGGACACGCGCGCAAAGGGGTTAGGGGCCACGGAGACAAGGAGAGAAGCGACAAGTATGAACGGCTGTGAGTTTTATGAAAACATGCAAATGCAATGCGCATGATGCTATGATATGAAATGCAAGACATGAACAAAATGCAAAACAAAAGACAAAAACCCAACCACGGAGGAAATAATATATCGCATCTAAGGAAAAGGCAAGAGTTGGAGTTACGAATATGGAAAGTTACATCCGGGGTGTTACACTTGCTCACCACTTGGCAGGATTTTCTTTTTTGGAACTTAGGCGAAACGGATTCGCAGCTAAGCTAAGGTACCCACTTGGGGATTTAGAACACATAAAACAGGAACAACAATCATTTAGGAGACTATGAAAATGTGTCTTTGATAATCAAACTAGAAGGTATTTCTTATTACATCTCAACAATCTGAATGCTTAAGTATAAAAGGGGCGGAGCAGCTTCGCGTTCCAAGCACGTGGCTCGTCTTTATTGTGCTCGACATTGTAGAGGTGGTATGCTCTGTTGTGGAGCACTTTGGTGACAATGAAGGGGCCTTCCCAAGCAGGAGCGAGCTTGTGTGGTTTCTGATGATCCACTCGAAGAACCAAGTCTCCCTCTTGAAATGCTCGACCCCTCACGTTTCTGGCGTGGAATCGACGCAGGTCTTGCTGATAAATGGTCGACCGGATCAGGGCCATCTCTCTTTCCTCTTCTAGGAGATCAACTGCATCTTGCCAAGCATGTTCTGCTTCATCTTCTGAGAAAAGTTCGACTCGGGGTGCATTGTGAAGCAAGTCACTCGGAAGGACAACTTCAGCCCCATGGACTAAGAAGAATGGAGTTCGGCCAGTCGACCGATTAGGAGTTGTCCTCAATCCCCAAAGCACTGATGGAAGTTCATCGACCGAGGTGCCTGCTGCATGCTTGAGGTCACGCATCAATCGGGGTTTCAGTCCTTTGAGAATCAATCTGTTTGCTCTTTCAGCTTGTCCATTCGACTGGGGATGGGCGACTGAAGCATAGTCGGCCTGAGTGCCTTGGGAAGCGCAAAAGGATCTGAACTCATTAGAATCGAAGTTCGACCCATTATCTGTGATGATGCTGTGCAGGACATCATATCTGAATGTTAACTCTCTGGTGAAGCTGACAACAGTACTTGCTTCGAGGTTTTTGATAGGCTTGGCTTCAATCCGTTTGGTGAACTTGTCGACTGCTATGAGCACATGGGTGAAACCACTCCTGCCAGTCCTTAGAGGTCCAACCATATCTAATCCCCAGACAGCGAAAGGCCAGACGAGTGGAATGGTCTTCAAGGCTGATGCAGGCTTTTGAGACATGTTGGAGTAGAACTGGCAACCTTCACATTTGTTGACTATATCTTTTGCCATTTCATTCGCCCGTGGCCAATAAAACCCCGCTCGGTATGCTTTGGCCACAATGGTCCGAGAGGACGCATGGTGACCACAGGTCCCCGAGTGGATGTCGTTGAGGATCACTCGGCCTTCTTCCTGTGTTATGCACATCTGGGCGACTCTGGTAACACTTTCTCTGTAAAGCTGTCCGCCCATTACTACGAAAGCTTTAGATCGGCGGACAATCTGACGGGCTTCTTCTTCATCCTCTGGGAGCTCTTTCCTGAGAATATATGCAATGTACGGCACTGTCCAATCGGGTATGATGACCAAAACTTCCATGACCAAGTCAACCACGGTTGGGATTTCAACTTCAGTCGGATCAGTAGGGCTCTTAGGTTGTGGGGGCTCCTCCGTGAAGGGATCCTCTTGGACAGACGACGTGTGAAGATGTTCCAAGAACACATTACTGGGAATAGGCTCATGCTTGGAGCCTATCTTTGCCAAATCATCAGCTGCTTGATTTTTCAGTCGGGGTATATGATGGAGCTCTAACCCCTCAAACTTCTTCTCTAACTTTCTCACTGCATTACAATAACCAGTCATAGCCGGGCTCCTGACGTCCCACTCCTTCGTTACTTGATTAACCACCAAATCTGAGTCGCCATAGACCATTAGGTGACGGACGCCGAGTGAAATGGCCATTCGCAACCCGTACAGAAGTGCTTCGTATTTGGCCTCATTGTTGGAGGAATCAAAATAAATATGAAGAACATAGCTAAGCCTGTCTCCTCGGGGGGATACCAATACCACCCCAGCACCTGAACCATTCAACATCTTGGATCCGTCAAAGAACATGGTCCAATGCTCCGAGTGAATCTGAGTCGGTTGTTGCTGCTCAACCCACTCGGCGAGGAAATCTGCTATTGCTTGGGACTTGATAGCTTACTTTGCCTCAAACTTGATATCCAAGGGAAGGAGTTCAATCGCCCACTTTGCCACTCGACCAGTTGCATCTCTGTTGCTCAGAATTTCTGACAATGGTGCGCCGCTGACGACTGTAATGGAGTGATCAAAGAAATAATGTGCAACCTTCTTCGTGGTCTTGTAAATTCAAGAAACAAGCTTCTAATAATGCGGACATCTCTGCTTGGATGGAGTCAAGACTTCAGAAATATAGTACACTGGGCACTGAACTTTATAGGCTTTTCCTTCTTCCCGCTCAACCATGAGTACTGTACTGACAACTTGTCCAGTGGCTGCAATATAAAGCAGTAAAGGCTCTTTGCTGATTGGGCAGCAAGCACCGGCTAGGTGGAAAGCAAGGTTTTGAGCTCTGCAAACACTCCATCAGCTTCAGGAGTCCACTCAAACTTATCAAATTTCTTCATCAGTCGGTAAAGAGGCAATGCCTTTTCACCGAGGCGAGAGATGGATCAACTCAAGGCGGCCAAACAACCAGTAAGCTCCTGAACATCATGCACACGCACAGGGTGTTTCATCTGGAGTATGGCTCCAACTTTCTCTGGGTTCGCGTCGATCCCTCATTCGGAAACGAGGAAACCGAGTAACTTCCCTCCTGGAACTCCGAATGTGCACTTCGACGGATTAAGCTCGATATCATACCTTCTCAGGTTGGCAAAGGTTTCAGCGAGGTCAGTCAGCAGGTCGGAACCTGTACGTGACTGGACCACAATGTCATCCATGTATGCTTCCACATTCTGACTGATTTGAGTGGCAGCACACGAATCATCCTCATAAATGTGGCACCAGCGTTCTTGAGGCCGAATGGCATGGTGACATAGCAAAAGCACCCGAATGGGGTGATGAAAGTTGTTTTTATCTCATCAGGTCCATACAGTCGGATCTGATGATACCCGGAATAGGCGTTCAGAAAAGACAAATGCTCACACCCCGCAGTTGAGTCGACAATTTGGTCGATGTTGGGGAGAGGAAAATGATCTTTCGGGCAGGCCCGATTGATATGCTTCAAGTCAATACACATACGAATTGAGTCGTCCTTCTTGGGGACCATGACAACATTGGCGAGCCACACCGAGTGGTAAATCTCTCGGATGAACTCAGCTGCCAGAAGCCGAGGCACTTCCTCGCCAATTGCCTTTCTCTTCTGTATGGCGGACCGTCGAAGATGCTCTTTGACTGGTTTCACTTTTGGGTCGACTCGCAAACGGTGCTCAGCCAGTCCCCTGGGTACACCCGGCATGTCAGAAGGTTTCCATGCAAAGATGTCCCAGTTCTCACGGAGGAACTGGATGAGCGCTTCTTCCTATTTGCTGTCGAGTGATGTTAAGATATGAGTAGGAGCAGCATTAGGATCGGTCGGGTGAATATGAATCAACTTTGTTTCATGGGACGACTGAAATGCATAATCTATGGCAGGCTTCTTGGCTCGCAACAAATCACTCGGATCTGCATTTTCTGATACTCTTGCATTTCAACTGCTGCCATTTGTGCATCGGCAATTTTAGAACCCTTCTGGAGGCATTCCTCTGCCTTCTGCCGATTTCCAGTGACCGTGATCACTCCTCTGGAACCAAGTATTTTCAATTTGATATACACGTAACATGGTCGAGCCATAAAGCGTGCATATGCAGGCCTACCCAAAATAGCATGATAAGCACTCTCGAAATCCACTACTTCAAATGTCAACTTTTCCTTGCGGTAATTCTTGGAATCACTGAAAACCATGTCAAGAGCGATCTGGCCGAGTGATTCGGCTTTCTTTCCAGGGATAACACCATGGAAACTCATGTTGCTTTCACTTAGCTTGGACATCGGAATGCGCATCCCTTCAAGGTTTCAGCGTAAAGGATATTCAGGCCGCTACCACCATCCATTAGCACTTTGGTCAGTCGAGTACCTCCAACAACTGGGTCGACTACCAACGCTTGCCTCCCGGAGTGGCAGCGCGTGCAGGATGATCAGATTGGTTAAATGTGATAGTTGTCTGTGACCACTTCAGGTATGTTGTCGTTGCCGGAGCAACCATATTCACTTCCAGATTTATCATTTTCAGTCGACTTTTGCTCTCTACATCAGCAAAAATCACCAGAGTGGAATTGACGTTGGGAAAACCATCATCACATCCTTCCTTGTCCTCATCCACTGTGTGATGCAATGTGGTCCACCTCTGAATGTAATCCCTCAGAGTCTCATTCGGTTTTTGCACTCAATGTTGCAATTCTGTTAATCCTGCTGGCCGTTTGCAAGTACCCTCAAAAGTTCTAACAAACACTCGGGCAAGTTCCTCCCAACTGAATATACTGCCTGGTGTTAACTGAGTCAACCATGCTCTGGCCGAACCTTCCAACATTAGAGGAAGATGCTTCATGGCCACTTCATCATTGCCGCCACCAATCTGCACAGCCACTCGGCAATCCTCAAGCCAAGTGTCAGGCTTGGACTCACCAGTGAACTTGCTGACCCCAGTCGCCAACCTGAAGTTGGGAGCAATCTCCGTGGCCCTGATGGCTCTGCTGAAACACTCTGGACCTGAAACATGAACTCTGCTGCCAGTCGGGTGATCTCTGTCAAGGCCCTCTCTGTGTGCTCTATTCCTGTCGACTAGACCTTGAACGAGAATAGATCTCGCATCAAAGCCTGGCTCCGCTCGCCACTGTTTGGGTGTCTGTCATCATATTGCCAAGGCACACATGACCCACTCCTCGGAGGAGGCGTGGGCACTCGACGATGGTCATCACGGCCGAGTCGGTGATCATACCTCTCGTGGTTCCGTCCCACGTGTTGTTCCTGCCGGTGCCCACGTCCCTCACGCCGCATGGGCGATCTTGGGCTGTGGGTCGACTGAACTGTATCAGCCATCACGGATCTGCTATGAATCCTGTTCCGCGACTGAGACACCGCCGAGTTCTGTTCTCCTACTGCCCGGAGTAAGGCCCAGATCTGGATCAAACCCCTACCAGCCTCCGACTGGGAAGGCTGAATTGACTCCTCTATACGGTCCGCAGCTGTGAGATTTTGAATCGGAGTGCGGTATACCTGAGGTTGAGGCGGAAAAAGCTGTCGTTGACTGGACTCAGGAATCCACTGCCGAGCACGCTTGTCGACTGCATGTTGAAGGTTCTCCAGTCGAGTGCGCTCAGCCAAATTGGCCCGGTGCGCCTCCTCCAATGCCCGAGCCTCGGAGGTTTCCCCAACGATGGACGTGTGGAGCGCATCCATGTTGCGGTGGCGAAGCCCTTCCCTCTGCTGCGAAGAAAGGGGTTCGGTGCGGTACTCCTCGTGAAAGCGTGACGGATCGCCGCCACCATCACCGTGGTCGTCGCGGCGGAAGCCAGGCGGACTACGTGGTTCGTCGACCATCAAGACTTCAGCCGCAGGATCGCTGCTATCACACTCGGATGCGCTCTCGATGGAGCCAGTCGACAGATCGAACAGGCCGTAGAGAGTTTCGTCGGGCTCGACTGCCGTGACTTGTGGGGTGGCCGACTGACGAGCCACCGCGTGTTTCACCCACCGCTGAAGTCGCGACTGACCGGATCGCTTGCGCCGACGAACAGCGGGGAGTGGGGACACAACGGGAGCCGACCGATACTGGGCTGACGGCTGCCGGAGAAGGACGCCATGAACGCACGCACAAAAGTGCATTGCCCCGCGGACGGGGAGCGTCTCAACATCGAGGGGGGCTTCCTGAAGCCAGGCGGAGTCGTCGGCGATGAAGACGAGCGCGCTGAGACGGATATCGTGGCCCTCAGCCAATCCACCGCCAGACACCATGATGATGGGAATCGGAAAAATTGCAACTTCACAAAAAAATCGCTAAGACACCTACCCGACGGTGGGCGCCAACTGTCGTGGTTCTAAGACTGACAGTAGAATGGGGGTAGGTATGAGTAGGCAAGATCCCAGCTATGGTGAAGTTGTACACACAAGGTTTACGAGTTCAGGCCCTTCAGGGTGGAAGTAATAGCCCTACGTCTCGGTGCCCGGAGGCGGTCGACTGGATTATATGTGTGTGGAGTTACAGGGGGTGCGAACCCTTGTCCCTGAGGAGGGAGTGGCTTATATAGAGTTCGCCAGACCCCCCCGGCCCTCAGTTACACAGGGTTTAAAGTACATAAAGAGGGGGCGTTACTGGTAATGCCAGCAATAAAGATACATGAATGACCATTAAGTCTACAAACTAAATGCCCGACCGTTGCTGTTTAGAGCGGCTTTAGACCTTCTGGTTGTCGAGTGACTAATGCTATGGTCGAGTGACATTGAGTCTTCCAAGTGGAATGCTTCTAGTCAAGTGGATGATGCTATGCCTTGAATGCTTCTGACTTTAGGGTAATGTCCTTGGGGAGGGTGTCGGTGTCAAAACCGGCGGATCTCGGGTAGGGGGTCCCGAACTGTGCGTCTAGGCGGATGGTAACAGGAGACAAGGGACACGATGTTTTACCCAGGTTCGGGCCCTCTTGATGGAGGTAAAACCCTACGTCCTGCTAGATTAATATTGATGATGTGTGTGTGCTACAAGAGTAGATCTACCACAAGATCAAAGAGGCTAAACCCTAGAAGCTAGCCTATGGTATGATTGTTCTTCATCCTATGGACTAAAACCCTCCGGTTTATATAGACACCGGATAGGGTTAGGGTTACACAGAGTCGGTTACAATGGTAGGAGATCTACATATCCGTATCGCCAAGCTTGCCTTCCACGCCAAGGAAAGTCCCATCCGGACACGGGACGAAGTCTTCAATCTTGTATCTTCATAGTCTTGGAGTTCGGCCGATGATGATAGTTCGGCTATCTGGACACCCCCTAGTCCGGAACTCCCTCAGTAGCCCCTGAACCAGGCTTCAATGACGACGCAGTCCGGCGCATATTGTCTTCGGCATTGCAAGGCGGGTTCTTCCTCCGAATAATTTATAGAAGATTGTGAACACCAGGATAGTGTCCGGCTCTGCAAAACAAGTTCCACATAACACCGTAGAGAGAATAATTTTGCACAGATCTGCTGACGTATTCCGCGGCGTGACATCACACCACGGCCAGGCTTTTATATGAATCGTTTTTTATTGTTCCACCTTAGCGTGTTTAGCGAGGCAGTTTCCTTGGCACGTCTTATCAAAGCGTAGATCGTGCCCCCTTATCCCGGGATTCTCATCAATACGGACGTGGGTAACCCAACCGTGCCCGTTGGCCTGCCTTCTCTATCAAAGGCGAGTCCTAGTCGACCACGGGGTGGGCTCTTGGTATTCAACCTCTTTATAACGAGACCAAGGCCCTCTCCTTTTTGCACCCTCTATCGAGTTCTCCTCGTGCTTCGAGTTCCAACACCCAAAGCTTGATTCAGCGCCGGACTCTCGGCGATGTCGGCTCCGACCAGCATGGCCGATGGATGTCTTCCTCCGTCACGAAGAAGGCGTGCTAAAGCTACGAGACGCCGGTATCTAACCGGCGAGATTCGCGATAGGCTGCTGCTCGGGGCAGGTCATTCCCTCTCTGAGCCGGTGAGAGCGTGGTGTTCGTGTCTCACTTCCGTCGGGTTTAGGCTTCCCGATGGACCCTTTTGTGCGGGGCTCATGTTTTATTATGGGCTTGATTTCCATGACTTGAATCCGAGTCCATCCTCCATATCTCGTCATTCATTGTTGTATGTGAGGCCTTCCTCCATATTACCCCTCACTTTGGATTGTGGCTCAAGACCTTCAAGGTGGAACCAAAGGCGATCAAGGGGCAGCAAACAGAGTGCGGAGGGGCGGTCATAAGCAAATGCGCTGGTGCTCCGTGGCCCGAGGGCTCTTTTCAAGAGGAGCTTGGTTTATGGCAACAGGAGTAGTTTTATATCACCGCTCCTAGGGGCACAAAATGGGCGGCGCTCCCTGCCTTTCGCTCAGGTCCACCACAGCGGCTGGCGTCATGGGTCAACAAAGGGCTCGACTGGGGGTCGTCCAAGGACGTTCCCCTGCTGCAGGGCCGTATTCGAGATCTCCAGGAAGAGGATCAATCTGGTTGCGATGGCGCGGAGTTATTGTGATCCGGCGTCTTCAGCCTGCAAGCGTCGCCCCCTCCGCTGTGGGAATTCAATCCGGAGGACCACGAGCTCTCCAAAATTTTATGGGCACGGCGCCCGTGGAGATGTATAAACTGTTCTTGGATCACGAGAGGAGTGTCCGGACTTGACCGAGGACGCAGGACTAAGCTGCAATCGCCAGATGCTCAAGTAAGTAGTCTGTAACCGGACAAGCTGTTCATTCATTTATTATACATATATGCCCTTTAAAGGGCCGTTTCTTGAACAGGAGTGGATAGCCAAGGCAAAGTTGATAAGGTGTCGGCGGCCCTCCGGAGACCACGCCGGATCCCATGTTGACCAAGATGATGAAGGTCGCGCCTTTTGAAGAAAGCGAAGGGAGGAGCGGGGAGCAACTGCCTCTGCGAAGGAGGCTATCAAGGAAGGAGGGATTAAGAGTCCCACCTTCCGAGGAGAGAAGAGGACCGCCGGAAGATCCGGAGGTCAAGGCCTCAAAGAAAGGAAGGAATCTTCGTCGGAGAGTCCGCGCTGGGAAGTAACCCAGCCGACTGTTTCCCCAAGGGATCAGCCCTCCAATGAGCCGTAAGTAAAAGCGAAGGGGTCTTGTAAATAAGGAACATCTCTATATTTATTTATAAAGATAACGAAATCGTACCTTGTAGTTGGGACCTCAGCCCTTCTCGTGAGCTCGTCTTGAGGATCTTCTTCCGGAGATGATGGAGAGCAACGCCTCCACCTGTTGCACCCTCATGTGAAGCGGACGACCGGAGGTGGTGTCGTGAGGTTCCCCAAGTCCGTGAGGCGGAAGGTTCGGCGCCAAGTGGTGTCGGTCGGAGGAGCTGAAGGATTTGCTCGGGCGCGGCGGCTATCTCAGAAGATCACCGTGCTCTAATGGGTACGGTGATTGAAAGAATTGCATCCATGAAGCGGATTACGAAGCCGTCGAAGCTTCTTGACGGGGTTTGAGGTAAGCAAAAATAATGTACCTCTTGTGATTATGCATATAAAATCGCCATGTATAGATAGTAGCCCACGAGACTCGGTATGTTGTCAAAAATTGACGACGTCTTGAGGATCAAATTCTCGATTTTAACATATCACCACTCCTAAACAGGTGGCGGCGTCCGGAGGCCAACCGGATGATGAATATGCCGAACTGAGGCGGCAACTTACGAGGTGAATCACGGACATCGCGCTGGTCAATAAGCGGTTTGACGAGTCACAAGGTATGCGACTTCTATGCGGACACCTGTTAAGGGAGCTTGGCGCCCATGTCTTACTGTTTGTATACTTTAATGCAGATGGTGCCGCTGCCGTTGAGGAGCTGCGGGCAGAACTTGCCCGAGCGAAGGAGCAAGCCAGGAGTAGTAATGCGACTGCTTTAAAGGCGGCCGAAGAGCTAGAAGCTGAACGGGCTGCTCACTGCTGAAGCAAAGAGGAGATGGCCGAGATGGCCAAAAGGTTAAGGAATGCTACCGATCGCTGTGAGGTTCTTGAAAAAGAGCATCAAGCGGAACAGGAGGGCCTAAAGAAGGCCGCCGCCGAAACCAAGAGTGCCCAATCGGCTTTGAGAGCTGCCAAGGAGGAGCTGAGTCAGGCCAGGGCAATTGCGGCTGGAAAACCGTTTCTGCTGCGGAGGAAATATACAGATCCAAAGTATGCTCCGTTGGATAAATTATGGAGTTCAGAGGATGCTTATATGGACTTGGCGGCGAAGCGCTGTGGACGCGGTTGAGCACTTCCGGGGCGGAAGGGGCACAAAGGGAAGAGCTATCTGGTCGCAATTCCATAGTCGGGCGTCCTCTGCGCGTGACCGATCGGTTGGTCGAGTGGGCGAGCTGAATCGATTGTCGGATTGGCCATGAAGCATGTCTTGACTCACTTGTGGCGGACGGACCCCACCAGAAGCTATTTTGGTGTAGTGCAGCAGTTTCTTGGAAGCGGTGCAGCGTATCGCGCGATGAAGCGATCGGCATGTATTGAGGGAGCGCAGATGGCTCTTGCCGTGTCAAGACATCTTGGGCGAGATGAAGACCACCGACGTTGCATCCCGAGATTGGACAGAGGCGAGCACTGTCGAGCACTACTTGAAGAAGTCCTGCGGGCGCTCGTTTAATAGAGACGCAGTGCTCGGAGGATCTTATGTTTGAATGACATGTATGATTCGTGAAAACGATGTTTCAATGTAATATAAGTGCCTTTTATACTTGTGCGTTCAAGTAGTAAACTACTCCTTGTGCGGCCGTTTATGTATATGTGTATATAACCTGAAAGATGGCAGTCCTTGGCTTCAGCCTCCACGCACATAGTGCGGGGGTGTTTGCAAAAAAAGCGCTTTTTCACACTTAATCCAACGTCTTGGTCCTGTTAAGGAGGTGGTAGCATAGCAAACCAGGCAACCGGACTATAATGCTTTATCACTTTCACTTAGCCATAGGAGTTCGAGGGTGGGGCTACTATATAGCCCACAGGGCACCGCACTCTCCGAATTCGAGTGCGTATGTGCTGACGAAAACTGGTCCTTCGTTAATGCGGAGGAATTCTAAACATTCTGTGAGTCATCGAGTGGTTGACCAGTCTCTCGCTATATCATGATGATCAGTTTTCGGCTTTCTCTCTTGAGGTGCTCGCCCGGCCAAACCAGGCACAATCGCGATAGTTCTCCTGGTGCCGCGTTAGTCGTGAAAGCGGGCGTAAGGCAGCAAAACACGGAGCTGGGCAACCCAACATTTGACCAAAGACATGATTCGGAGCTGATGCATATAAGGCCCTAACTTGAGGCGCCGAATACTCCCTAAGGTATTCGGTCTTTATAAAAATGGGCAAAATAAGGCCCTAAGCCCTTTGTGTCAGTGCGCACAAAAATTTGGTGCGGCCAATGCCAAAGCACCAGCCTCCTCCTCGGTTATATTTAGGAGGCTGGGGAATGTATATCAACAAGAGCAGTGAAAAAAGGTTTACGCGAGGTCTTAATCTGAAAAGAATCCTTGCAGCGGGTCCCTGCTGCGTCTGCGCTGTGTCTCCGTTGTCTTTGTATCTGGGCCGGGTGTATACGTTGTTCATCTGTAAAGGAGGAACTTAGTTTGAAAAGAAAAAGGATCGTCGAAAAATGTACTTAATATTAAATAAACGAAGTACGGTTGGAAGAAGTGAATAAGATGGAGCTTTATTGTCTCTTGTTATACATGCATGCGGCCCCTCGTATGGGGGTATGCCGCAAGTAGGCACCGGACTCGTCTAGCCGTGTCCGGGGTTTGAATGACCAATTCAGGTTCTTTGCCTAGCAGAGCCGGATAGCTGCAGGGCTGTCAAGGCAGTCTCCCGTTTTCCCGTGCTCGAGTAACACTTAATACTTCCTTTTAAGGAGATGATGCCGCGTGGACCGGGCATTTTAAGTGTTAGAGATGCATAATGCAGTATTGTGTTAAAGCGGGCGAAAGCCTCGCGTCCCAATAGTGCTTGATGGCAACCTTTAAACGGGGCGACATGGAAGAGTAACCTTTCACGACGGAAGTTGTCGGATGAACGAAACACAACTTCTAGCAGTATGGAGCCCGTCAGAGGCGTATGGGCGGGCGTACTCCTTTAAAGGAGGTGTTGCTACGGCGAATTTTGGTTGGGTTTATCCCCATCCTGCGGATTGTGTCCTGATATATCAGGTTTATGTCACTACCGCCATCCATGAGGACATGTGTAAATTGGAATCCATCGGTTATAGGATCCAATATCAAGGCAGTCCATCCTGCGTTCCGGATATTATGGGAATAGTCCTAATGGTCGAAGGTGATTGGTTTTGACAACCAATGTGCGGCGCGCCTCTTAGTGGGCGCCGCTCTGTTTTTCCCTTGGATCACGTGAAGTGAGTTTACTGTTTTAACCTTTTGTGGGAAATTCTTTTGTTTTCCGGGGCTCTGCTTGTGGTGCTCGTCATCATTTTCCCTTTGTGTGTCGAGCCCCTTGTGTTCGGCATTAAGTCGGCCGGACTGCTTGAAAACCCAACAATCTCTGTGGGTATGGTTTGCGAGCTTCCGGAGGTACCATGTATTTGACACGGTCTGTCCGAGAATCTTGTTTAGGTTGGATAGCTCGTCCTTTGTTATCCTTTAGGGGCAGTGTTTTGTTGTTCGGCGAGAGCTTTTGAATCCGGTGTTGACCGCCGTACTATTTGGGCCATTTTCTTTATTCGGCGCTGATCTTTTCTGCGTCGTGATTTCCATTCCATCCTGGTTTCGGATGTACTCGGGTCGCTTGTATCTGCATCTAGCCAGCCAGCTGTCCTCTCCAGCATAAGCGGGTCATGAGGCTTGTTAATGCGCCATTGTTCTTGGCTTTTCTTGGCGAGGTGTCTGGCGAGCCATTCGTCTCGGACGTTGTGTTTGAAAGCTGCTAAGGCTTGGCGTCCGGACGATCGACTATTTGGTTCTTTTAGTAAGGAACCTGTTCCGAATTTCGGGCTGACTCTCCGAGCTGTTGAGTTATGTGACTTAGATAAATGCGCATCCGAGGGCGGACATAAGTCCCCTGAAAATTTTCCGGAATCGTCCTCGAGCTCTTCCCAGCTTCTAATGGTATTTTCGGGAGGCTTTTAAGCCAATGCCGAGCTGGCCCTTTGAGTTTAAGGGTAAGTATTTTATGGCGTGGAGATCGTCTCCTCTAGCCATGTGTATGTGGAGGATGTAATCCTCGATCCAGACTCGTGGTCTGTTGTTCCGTCGTATGCCTCTATGTTTACGGGTTTGAATCCGCTGAAATTCATGATCCGGCACCTCATCAGTGAAACATAGGGGTGTCTGGCGCCCTATATTGGGTGTGCCATGATCTTGAATTTTGGCGTATTGCATTGCTTTGTGAGCCTGCTTTCTTGGCCCATAGATGGACCTAATGGGCCATCCTCTTGGTGTGAATCCTTATGCGGATCGCATATTGGCTTGTGTCTTGGCGCCATTCACGCTCTCTTTTCACCGTGGGGTCGTCCATCCGACCGGGTGGCCTTCTTGCTTTTTAATTGTGGGGCTCTAAGGCCTCTTTGTCGAATCGGCAGTAGCTTTCTTTTTGGGTAGCTCTTTGTTGCGATTGTCGCCGCACCTATGGTGCTGAATACTTTGCTCCATCTAATCCTGAGTGCATCTTCCGCTGTTTTGAGCTTCGCTTACCTTTTTTAGGCTACAGCGATGGCGGCGAGCCTTTTCGGAGTCATTTGCTCCAATTGTTTGTCCGGCGTGAGGTCGTCCGGACTGTTGTCTTCGCCGGGGACAGATTGTTTATCCAAGTTGTCTTGTTGGACGATTGCTCGATAGTTTTTCGTTGTCCACGGTTCGCCCTACTCTATGGCTGGGTCTTTGTTGAGGCGGGACTTTGTTCGGCGTTTACGTTGCCGTTTGACTGCTTTTGAGGATTTATCCTTCGTGGCGTCCGTTGTTCCTCGTCTTCATTTCCTTTAGGTGTATCCACCATGTATACATCATGGGATGAGGTTGTCCAGCGTCCTATAGGTGCTGGTTCATTGTTGTCTCCTACATCGTCGTCCATACCGTCGATGTCTTGGTCGAAATCGAGCACGTCGTGTAAGCTTTCGACGAGTGGCTATGAAGTGGGTGGTGGGTGGGCTTTGAATTTCTTCGTCGTCCGCATCCCAACCGTCCGACCGCAGTCCGGCCAGGCTCTCGGATAAAGAGAGAGACTTTAGTGTATTCAGGATGTCGCCAAAGGCGAGTCTTGAAAGATGTCATGACCGTGAACTCCATAGCAGGCGCCCAATCGGATTCAATCGGCAAAGGCGCGGAGGGTTGAGTCGGATAGGAGTCCGGCGCCACTGGAGTCGAGTCTTCCCAAAGGACAGGGATGGAGTTCGCTCGATCGCCGTAGAGAGTAAAGCCCCGGCGGTGTCCAACCACTCGTCCTCGATCGGGAATCCGGCTCCAGATTAAGGGTCGGGCGGATTACAGTGCGGCCTCGAGGCCTTTGTTCGGCTGCGAGCTAGATCATGCCCATCGAGGCAGTCGCTTGCAGCAGCTGCGGCTCGAATCCATCGAAGATCAAGTCTCCGCGGATATCGGCCGTATAGTTTAGGCTTTCAAATCTGACTGGCGGCCAAGGCGTAGCTTCGATCTGCTCCGGATGGCCAGCGAATTGGCCCTTGATGCAAAGCCGCCGAACACGAAGATCTGTCCGGGAGAAAAGTCTCACCACTGGACGCGTCGTTGTTGATGATCAAAGGAGCCATCGGGCCTATCGGTGACGACACAGAGGAACTCTCAATGAAAGCACCAATGTCGGTGTCAAAACCGGCGGATCTCGGGTAGGGGGTCCCGAACTGTGCGTCTAGGCGGATGGTAACAGGAGACAAGGGACACGATGTTTTACCCAGGTTCGGGCCCTCTTGATGGAGGTAAAACCCTACGTCCTGCTAGATTAATATTGATGATGTGTGTGTCCGGACACCCCCTAGTCCTGAACTCCCTCAGAGGGTGTCTAGGTCAGGCCTATGAACCTACCCTAGGTACATGTCGTCGTCAGCTACTGCAGTTCAGTTTGTCAAGAAGCTGATTTTCCACTTTGGTTATCCTCATAGTATCATCACTGATAATGGGACAAATTTGTCTAAGGGTGCTTTGAAAGAATTTTGTCAAAGAGAGCACATCAGGCTTGATGTTTCATCAGTTGCACATTCTCAGTCCAATGGTCAGGCAGAGCGTGCTAACCAGGAGATCTTGAGAGGAATCAAACCCAGGCTCATGGTTCCTTTAAGGATGACTTCGGATTGTGTTGGGGAACATAGTATTTCAAAAAGTTTACCTACGATCACGCAAGATCTATCTAGGAGATGCATAGCAACGAGCGGGGAGAGTGTGTCCACGTACCCTCGTAGACCGAAAGCGGAAGCATTTAGTAAAGCGGTTGATGTAGTCGAACGTCTTCGCAATCCAACCGATCCTAGTACCAAACGTACGGCACCTCCGTGTTCAGCACACGTTCAGCTCGATGACGTCCCTCGATCTCTTGATCCAGTTGAGGATGAGGGAGAGTTCCGTCAGCACGACGGCATGGTGACGGTGATGATGAAGTTACCGGTGCAGGGCTTCGCCTAAGCACTACGACGATATGACCGAGGGGTGTAACTGTGGAGGGGGGCACCGCACACGGTTAAGAGAAAACTTGTGTGTTCTTGGGTGCCTTCCTGCCCCCCTATATAAAGGAGGGAAGGGGGAGGCCGGTCGGCCCTGTAGGGCGCGCCAGGAGAAGGGAGTCCTACTAGGACTCCAAATCCAAGTAGGATTCCACCTGGAGGAAAGGGGGAAGAAGGAAGGGAGAGGGGGAAGGGAAGGAAAGGGGGGCGCCGACCCCTTCCCCTAGTCCAATTCGGACCAAAGGGGGGGGGGCAGCCCCTTGTAGCCCTTACTCTCTCCCCACTAAGGCCCATTAGTTCCCCTGGGGGTTCTGATAACCCTCCGGCACTCCGATAATTATCGGGTACCTCTCAGAAGTTATACGGTGTCCGAATAACATCGTCCAATATATAAATCTTTATGTATCAACCATTTCGAGAGTCCTCGTCATGTCCGTGATCTCATCCGGGACTCCGAACAAACTTCGGTCATCAAATCACATAACTCATAATACAAATCGTCATCGAACGTTAAGCGTGCGGACCCTATGGGTTCGAGAAATATGTAGACATGACCGAGACACATCTCCAGTCAATAACCAATAGCGGAACCTGGATGCTCATATTGGCTCCTACATATTCTACGAAGATCTTTATCGGTCAAACCGCATAACAACATACGTTGTTCCCTTTGTCATCGGTATGTTACTTGCCCGAGATTCGATCATCGGTATCACCAACAAGTCTCTTTACTCGTTCCATAATGCATCATCCCACAACTAACTCATTAGTCACATTGCTTGCAAGGCTTATAGTGATGAGCATTACCGAGAGGGCCCAGAGATACCTCTCCGAAATACGGAGTGACAAATCCTAATCTCGATCTATGCCAACTCAACAAGCACCATCGGAGACACCTGTAGAGTATCTTTATAATCACCCATTTACGTTGTGACGTTTGATAGCACACAAGGTGTTCCTCCAGTATTCGGGAGTTGCATAATCTCAATGTCAGAGGAACATGCATAAGTCATGATGAAAGCAATAGCAATAAAACTAAACAATCATTAATACTAAGCTAACAGATGGGTCTTGTCCATCACATCATTCTCTAATGATGTGACATGTTCATCAAATGACAATACATGTCCATGGTTAGGAAACTTAACCATCTTTGATTAACGAGCTAGTCAAGTAGAGGCATACTAGGGACACTCTGTTTTGTCTATGTATTCACACATGTACTAAGTTTCCGGTTAATACAATTCTAGTAGAATAATAAACATTTATCATGAATAAGGAAATACAAATAACAACTTTATTATTGCCTCTAGGGCATATTTCCTTTAGTCTCCCACTTGCACTAGAGTCAATAATCTAGATTACATAGTAATGATTCTAACACCCATGGAGTCTTGGTGCTGATCATGTTTAGCTTGTGGAAGAGGCTTAGTCAACGGGTCTGCAACATTCAGATCCATATGTATTTTGCAAATCTCTATGTCTCCCTCCTTGACTTGATCGCAGATGGAATTGAAGCATCTCTTGATGTGTTTGGTTCTCTTGTGAAATCCGGATTCCTTCGCCAAGGCTATTGCTCCAGTATTGTCACAAAAGATTTTCATTGGACCTGATGCACTAGGTATTACACCTAGATCGGATATAAACTCCTTCATCTAGACTCCTTCATTTGATGCTTCCGAAGCATCTATGTACTCTGCGTCACACGTAGATCCCGCCACGACGCTGATACGTCTCCAACGTATCTATAATTTTTTATTGTTCCATGTTGTATTATATTCTGTTTTGGACATTATTGCGCTTTATTATACACTTTTATATTATTTTTGGATTAACCTATTAATCGGAGGCCCAGCCCAGAATTGCTGTTTTTTGCCTATTTCAGAGTTTGGCAGAAAAAGAATATCAAACGGAGTCCAAACGGAATGAAACCTTCGGGAACGTGATTTCCAGAACAAACGTGATCCAGAGGACTTGGACCCTACGTCAAGACATCAAACAGGAGGGCACGAGGTAGGGGGCGCGCCTACCCCCCTAGGCGCGCACTCCACCTCGTGGGCCCCATGTTGCTCCACCGACGTACTGCTTCCTCCTATATATACCCACGTACCCCCAAACTACCAGATACGGAGCCAAAAACCTAATTCCACCACCGCAACCTTCTGTACCCGTGAGATGCCATCTTGGGGCCTTTTCCGGAGCTCCGCCGGAGGGGGCATCGATCACGGAGGGCTTCTACATCAACACCATAGCCTCTCCGATGATGTGTGAGTAGTTTACTTCAGACCTTCGGGTCCATAGTTATTAGCTAGATGGCTTCTTCTTCTCTCTTTTTGGATCTCAATACAATGTTCTCCCCCTCTCTTGTGGTGATCTATTCGATGTAATCTTCTTTTGCGGTGTGTTTGTTGAGATGGATGAATTGTGGGTTTATGATCAAGTTTATCTATGAACAATATTTGAATCTTCTCTGAATTCTTTTATGTATGATTGTTTATCTTTGCAAGTCTCTTCGAATTATCAGTTTGGTTTGGTGTACTAGATTGATATTTCTTGCAATGGGAGAAGTGCTTAGCTTTGGGTTCAATCTTGCGGTGTCCTTTCCCAGTGACAGTAGGGGCAGCAAGGCACGTATTGTATTGTTGCCATCGAGGATAACAAGATGGGGTTTATATCATATTGCATGAGTTTATCCCTCTACATCATGTCATCTTGCATAAAGCGTTACTCTGTTCTTATGAACTTAATACTCTAGATGCATGGTGGATAGCGGTCGATGTGTGGAGTAATAGTAGTAGATGCAGGCAGGAGTCGGTCTACTTGTCTCGGACGTGATGCCTATATACATGATCATACCTAGATATTCTCATAACTATGCTCAACTTTGTCAATTGCTCAACAATAATTTGTTCACCCACCGTAATACTTATGCTCTCGAGAGAAGCCTCTACTGAAACCTATGGCCCCCGGGTCTATTTTCTATCATATTAATCTTCCAACACTTAGCTATTTTTATTACCTTTTATTTTACTTTGCATCTTTATCATAAAAATACCAAAAATATTATCCTATCATATCTATGAGATCTCACTCTCGTAAGTGACCGTGAAGGGATTGACAACCCCTTTATTGCGTTGGTTGCGAGGATTTATTTGTTTGTGTAGGTGCGAGGGACTCATGCGTGGCCTCCTCTTTGGATTGATACCTTGGGTTCTCAAAACTGAGGAAATACTTACGCTACTTTGCTGCATCACCCTTTCCTCTTCAAGGAAAACCAACGCGATGCTCAAGAGGTAGCAAGAAGGATTTCGGCACCGTTCTTGGGAGAGTCTCATAAAAGTCAACATACCAAGTACCCATCACAAACCCTTATCTCCCGCATTACATTATTTGCCATTTGCCTCTCATTTTCCTCTCCCCCACTTCACCCTTGCCGTTTTATTCGCCCTCTCTTTTCCGTTCGCCTCTTTTTCACTTGCTTCTTGTTTGCTCGTGTGTTGGATTGCTTGCTTGTCACGATGGCTCAAGATAATACAAAGTTGTGCGACATTACCAATACCAACAATAATGATTTTCTTAGCACTCCGATTGCTCCTCTTACCGATACTGAATCTTGTGAAATCAATGCTGCTGTGTTGAATCTTGTCATGAAAGATCAATTCGCCAGCCTTCCTAGTGAAGATGCCGCTACCCATCTAAATAGCTTCGTTGATTTGTGTGATATGCAAAAGAAGAAAGATGTGGATAATGATATTGTTAAACTGAAGCTATTTCCCTTTTCGCTTAGAGATCGTGCTAAAGCTTGGTTTTCATCTTTGCCTAAAAATAGTATTGATTCTTGGAATAAGTGCAAAGATGCTTTTATCTCTAAATATTTTCCTCCCGCTAAGATCATCTCTCTTAGAAACGGTATTATGAATTTTAAGCAACTTGATCATGAACATGTTGCACAAGCTTGGGAGAGGATGAAATTAATGATACGTAATTGTCCTACACATGGTTTGAATTTATCGATGATCATACAAAAAATTTATGCCGGATTGAATTTTGCTTCTAGAAATCTTTTAGATTCGGCCGCGGGAGGCACTTTTATGGAAATCATTTTAGCAGAAGCTACTAAACTCCTAGATAATATTATGGTTAATTATTCTCAATGGCACACTGAAAGATCTACTAGTAAAAAAGTGCATGCGATAGAAGAAATTAATGTTTTGAGTGGAAAGATGGATGAACTTATGAAATTATTTGCTACTAAGAGTGTTTCTTATGATCCTAATGATATGCCTTTGTCTACTTTCATTGAGAATAATAATGAATCTATGGATGTGAATTTTGTTGGTAGGAATAATTTTGGTAACAACGCGTATAGAGGAAACTTTAATCCTAGGCCTTATCCTAGTAATTCCTCTAATAGTTATGGTAATTCATACAACAATTCTTATGGGAACTTTAATAAGATGCCTTCTGAATTTGAAACTAGTGTTAAGGAATTTATGAATTCGCAAAAGAATTTCAATGCTTTGCTTGAAGAAAAATTGCTTAAAGTTGATGAATTGGCTAGGAACGTTGATAGGATTTCTCTTGATGCTGATTCTTTAAAACTTAGATCTATTCCACCTAAGCATGATATCAATGAGTCTCTCAAAGCCATGAGAATTTCCATTGATGAGTGCAAAGAAAGAACCGCTAGGATGCGTGCTAAGAAAGATTGCTTTGTGAAAGCGTGTTCTTCTAGTTTCTATTAAAATAAAGATGAAGATCTAAAAGTTATTGATGTCTCCCCTATTAAATCTTTGTTTTGCAATATGAATCTTGATAATGATGGGACTGAATATGATCCACCTTTACCTAGAAGGCGTTCCAAAAATTCGGAGTTTTTAGATCTTGATGCAAAAATTGGTAAAAGTGGGATTTAAGAGATCAAAAGTTTAGATATTAATGAACCCACTATTTTGGATTTCAAGGAATTTAATTATGATAATTTCTCTTTGATAGATTGTATTTCCTTGTTGCAATCCGTGCTAAATTCTCCTCATGCTTATAGTCAAAATAAAGCTTTTACTAAACATATGGTTGATGCTTTGATGCAATCTTATGAAGAAAAACTTGAGTTGGAAGTTTCTATCCCTAGAAAACTTTATGATGAGTGGGAACCTACTATGAAAATTAAAATTAAAGATCATGAATGCTATGCTTTGTGTGATTTGGGTGCTAGTGTTTCCACAATTCCAAAGACTTTGTGCGATTTGCTAGGTTTCCGTGATTTTGATGCTTGCTCTTTAAACTTGCACCTTGCGGATTCCACCATTAAGAAACCTATGGGAAGAATTAATGATGTTATTATTATTGCAAATAGGAATTATGTGCCCGTAGATTTTATTGTTCTTGATATAGATTGCAATCCTTCATGTCCTATTATTCTTGGTAGACCTGTCCTTAGAATGATCGGTACAATTATTGATATGAAGGAAGGAAATATTAGATTCAATTTCCGTTAAGGAAAGGCATGGAACATTTTCCTAGAAAGAAAATAAAATTACCAAATGAATCTATCATGAGAGCCACTTATGGATTGCCTACCAAAGATGGCAATACCTAGATCTATCCTTGCTTTTATGCCTAGCTAGGGGTGTTAAGCGATAGCGCTTGTTGGGAGGCAACCCAATTTTACTTTTAGTTTTTAACTTTTGCTTCTGTTTAGGAATAAATCTTTGATCTAGCCTCTTATTATATGTGTTTTATGTTTTGATTAGTGTTTGTGCCAAGTTAAACCTATCGGATCTTCTTGGATGATAGTTATTTGATCTTGCTGAAAATTGCAGAAACTTTCTGTTCACGAAAATAATTGTTAAAATCACCAGAACGTGATAAAATATTGATTCCAATTGCTGCTGATCAATAAACATATTTTATAGGTCTTCCTATTTTTTCTGAATTTTTGGAGTTCCAAAAGTTTGTGTTAGTTACAGATTACTACAGACTGTTCTGTTTTTGACAGATTCTGTTTTTAGTGTGTTGTTTGCTTATTTTGATGAATCTATGGCTAGTAAAATAGTTTATAAACCATAGATAAGTTGGAATACAGTAGGTTTGACACCAATATAAATAAATAATGTGTTCATTACAGTACCTTAAAGTGGTGTTTTGTTTTCTTTCGCTAACAGACTCACGAAATTTTCTGTTAAGTTTTGTGTTGTGAAGTTTTGGGTAAAAGATTTGAGGATTATGGAACAAAGAGTGGCAAGATCCTAAGCTTGGGGATGCCCATGGCACCCCAAGATAATCTAAGGACACCAAAATCCAAAGCTTGGGGATGCCCGGAAGGCATCCCTCTTTAAATCTACTTCCATCGGTAACTTTACTTGGAGCTATATTTTATTCACCACATGATATGTGTTTTGCTTGGAGCGTCTTGTATGATTTGAGTCTTTTCTTTTAGTTTACCACAATCATCCTTGGTGTACACACCTTTTGAGAGAGAGACACATGATCCGAATTTATTAGAATGCTCTATAAGCTTCACTTAAATCTTTTGAGCTATATAGTTTTGCTCTAGTGCTTCACTTATATCTTTTAGAGCACGGTGGTGGTTTTGTTTTATAGAAAATATTATTCTCTCATACTTCACTTCTATTATTTTGAGAGCCTTAAACAACATGGTAATTTGCTTAAATAATCCTAATATGCAAGGTATTCAAGACTAGTAAAAAACTTTCTTATGAGTGTGCTGAATACTAAGTGAAGTTTGATGCTCGATGATTGTTTTGAGATATGGAGGTAGTGATATTAAAGTTGTGCTAGTTGAGTAGTTGTGAATTTGAGAAATACTTGTGTTTAAGCTTGCAAGTCCCGTAGCATGCCGTATGGTAAATGTTATGTAACAAATTTGAAACATGAGGTGTTCTTTGATTGTCCTCCTTATGAGTGGCGGTCGGGGGACGGCGATGGTCTTTTCCTACCAATCTATCCCCTAGGAGCATGGCGTAGTGCTTGGTTTTGAAGACTTGTAGATTTTTGCAATAAGTATGTGAGTTCTTTATGACTAATGTTGAGTCCATGGATTATCGCACTCTTACCCTTCCATCATTACTAGCCTCTTGATGCCGTGCATTGCCCTTTATCACATTGAGAGTTGGTGCAAACTTGGCGGTGCATCCAAACCCGTGATATGATCGCTATTTCACATAAACCTCCTTATATCTTCCTCAAAAGAGCCACCATACCTACCTATTATGGCATTTCCATAGCCATTCCGAGATATATTGCCATGAAACTTTCCACCGTTCCGTTTATTATGACACACTCATCATTGTCATATTGCTTTGCATGATCATGTAGTTGACATCGTATTTGTGGCAAAGCCACCGTTCATAGTTTTTCATACATGTCACTCTTGATTCATTATTATCCCGGTATACCGCCGGAGGCATTCATATAGAGTCATACTTTGTTCTATTATCGAGTTGTAATCATTGAGTTGTAAATAAATAGAAGTGTGATGATCATCATTCATAGAGCATTGTCCCAAAAAAAGAGAAAGGCCAAATAAAAAAAGGCCCAAAAAAATAAAAAATAAAAAGGGACAATGCTACTATCCTTTTTTCCACACTTGTGCTTCAAAGTAGCACCATGATCTTCATGATAGAAAGTCTCTTGTTTTGTCACTTTCATATACTAGTGGGAATTTTGATTATAGAACTTGGCTTGTATATTCCAACAATGGGCTTCCTCAAATGCCCTAGGTCTTCGTGAGCAAGCAAGTTGGATGCACACCCACTTAGTTTCTTTTGTTGAGCTTTCATGCATTTATAGCTCTATTGCATGGCAATCCCTACTCCTTGCATTAACATCAATCGATGGGCATTTCCATAGCTCATTGATTAGCCTCGTTTATGTGAGACTTTCTCCTTTTTTGTCTTCTCCACATAACCCCCATCATTATATTCTATTCCACCCATAGTGCTATATCCATGGCTCACGCTCATGTATTGCGTGAAGGTTGAAAAAAGTTTGAGATTACTAAAGTATGAAACAATTGCTTGGCTTGTCATCGGGGTTGTGCATGATGAGAGCATTCTTGTGTGATGGAAATGGAGCATGACTAAACTATATGATTTTGTAGGGATGAACTTTCTTTGGTCATGTTATTTTGAGAGGACATAATTGCTTAGTTAGTATGCTTGAAGTATTATTACTTTTATGTCAACGTTAAACCTTTATCTTGAATCTTTCGGATCTGAATATTCATACCACAATTAGGAGAAATACATTGAAATTATGCAAAGTAGCATTCCACGTCAAAAATTCTGTTTTTATCATTTACCTACTCGAGGACGAGCAGGAATTAAGCTTGGGGATGCTTGATACGTCTCCAACGTATCTATAACTTTTGATTCTTCCATGCTGTATTATATTCTGTTTTGGACATTATTGGGCTTTATTATACACTTTTATATTATTTTTGGGACTAAACTATTAACCGGAGGCCCAGCCAAGAATTGCTGTTTTTTTTACCTATTTCAGAGGTTCGCAGAAAAAGAATATCGAACCGAGTCCAAACGGAATGAAACCTTCGGGAACGTGATTTTTGGAACAAACGTGATCCATAGGACTTGGACCCTACGTCAAGACATCAACCAGGAGGGCACGAGGTAGGGGGCGCGCCCTCCACCCTCGTGGGCCCCATGTTGCTCCACCGACGTACTTCTTCCTCCTATATTTACCCACGTACCCCCAAACTACCAGATACGGAGCCAAAAACCTAATTCCACCGTCGCAACCTTCTGTACCTGTGAGATCCCATCTTGGGGCCTTTTCCGAAGCTCCGCCGGAGGGGACATCGATCACGGAGGGCTTCTACATCAACACCATAGCCTCCCCGATGATGTGTGAGTAGTTTACTTCAGACCTTCGGGTCCATAGTTATTAGCTAGATGGCTTCTTCTCTCTTTTTGGATCTCAATACAATGTTCTCCCCCTCTCTTGTGGAGATCTATTCGATGTAATCTTCTTTTGTGGTGTGTTTGTAGAGATGGATGAATTGTGGGTTTATGATCAAGTTTATCTATGAAAAATATTTGAATCTTCTCAGAATTCGTTTATGTATGATTGGTTATCTTTGCAAGTCTCTTCGAATTATCAGTTTGGTTTGGCGTACTAGATTGATCTTTCTTGCAATGGGAGAAGTGCTTAGCTTTGGGTTCAATCTTGCGGTGTCCTTTCCCAGTGACGGTAGGGGCAGCAAGGCACGTATTGTATTGTTGCCATCGAGGATAACAAGATGGGGTTTATATCATATTGCATGAGTTTATCCCTCTACATCATGTCATCTTGCTTAAAGCGTTACTCTGTTCTTATGAACTTAATACTCTAGATGCATGCTGGATAGCGGTCGATGTGTGGAGTAATAGTAGTAGATGCAGGCAGGAGTCGGTCTACTTGTCTCGGACGTGATGGCTATATACATGATCATACCTAGATATTCTCATAACTATGCTCAATTTTGTCAATTGCTCAACAGTAATTTGTTCATCCACCGTAATACTTATGCTCTCGAGAGAAGCCTCTAGTGAAACCTATGGCCCCCGGGTCTATTTTCTATCATATTAATCTTCCAACACTTAGCTATTTTTATTACCTTTTATTTTACTTTGCATCTTTATCATAAAAATACCAAAAATATTATCCTATCATATCTATCAGATCTCACTCTCGTAAGTGACCGTGGAGGGATTGACAACCCCTTTATTGTGTTGGTTGCGAGGATTTATTTGTTTGTGTAAGTGCGAGGGACTCGTGCGTGGCCTCCTACTGGATTGATACCTTGGTTCTCAAAAACTGAGGGAAATACTTACGCTAATTTGCTGCATCACCCTTTCCTCTTCAAGGGAAAACCAACGCGGTGCTCAAGAGGTAGTAGACGCTCTGCTTGGAACTACACATACTAACAGCTCCACCATTCAATATAAATGCGTATCCGGTTTGTGACTTCGAGTCATCTGGATCAGAGTCAAAGCTTGCATCGGCGTAACCATTCTGACAGAGCTCTTTGTCACCTCCATAAGCGAGAAACATATCCTTAGTCCTTTTCAGGTACTTTAGGATGTTCTTGAGCGATGTCTAGTGCTGATCCACTCCTGGATTACTTTGGTACCTCCCTGCTAAACTTATAGCAAGGCACACATCAGGTCTGCTCACAGCATTGCATACATGATAGAACCTATGGCTGAGGCATAGGGATTGACCTTCATTTTCTCTCTATCTTCTGTAGTGGTCGGGCATTGAGTCTGACTCAATTTCACACCTTGGAACACAGGCAAGAACCCTTTCTTTGACTGATCCATTTTGAACTTCTTCAAAACTTTATCAAGGTATGTGCTTTGTGAAAGTCCAATTAAGCGTCTTGATCTATCTTTATAGATCTTGATGCCCAATATATAAGCAGCTTCACCAAGGTCTTTCATTGAAAAATTCTAATTCAAGTATCCTTTTATGCTCTCCAAAAATTCGGTATTATTTCCAATCAACAATATGTCATCCACATATAATATTAGAAATGCTATAGAGCTCCCACTCACTTTCTTGTAAATACAGGCTTCTCCAAAAGTCTGTATAAAACCATATGCTTTGATCACACTATCAAAGCGTATATTCCAACTCCTAGAGGCTTGCACCAGTCCATAAATGGATCGCTGGAGCTTGCATGCTTTGTTAGCACCTTTAGGATCAACAAAACCTTCTGTTGCATCATCATTAAGGAATGTAGTTTTGACATCGATTTGCCAAATTTCATAATCATAAAATACGACAATTGCTAACATGATTCAGACAGACTTAAGCATCGCTATGGGTGAGAAGGTCTCTGAGGAAGTCCTGGATTAGGGGGTCCTCGGATGGCCGGACTATATACTTTAGCCGGACTGTTGGACTATGAAGATACAAGATTGAAGACTTCATCCCGTGTCCGGATGGGACTCTCCTTGGTGTGGAAGGCAAGCTTGGCGATACGGATATGTAGATCTCCTCCTTTGTAACCGACTCTGTGTAACCTTAGCCCCCTCCGATGTCTATATAAACCGGAGGGTTTAGTCCGTAGGACAACAACAATCATACCATAGGCTAGCTTCTAGGGTTTAGCCTCTACGATCTCGTGGTAGATCAACTCTTGTAATACTCATATCATCAAGATCAATCAAGCAGGAAGTAGGGTATTACCTCCATCGAGAGGGCCCGAACCTGGGTAAACATCATGTCCCTCGCCTCCTGTTACCATCGCCTTAGGCTTGCAGTTGGGACCCCCTACCGAGATCCGCGGTTTGACACCAACATTGGTGCTTTCATTGAGAGTTCCACTGTGTCGTCACCGTAAGGCTTGATGGCTCCTTCAATCAACGGCAACGATGCGATCCAGGGTGAGGTTTTCCTCCCCGGACAGATCTTCGTATTCGGCGGCTTCGTACTGCGGGCCAATTCACTTGGCCATCTGGAGTAGATCGAAAGCTACGCCCCTGGCCATCAGGTCAGATTTGGAAACTTGAACCACACAGCCGACATCCGCGGAGACTTGATCTTCGGCGGATTCGAGCCCATGTCAGGTGCGCCGCACGATCACGACGAACATGATTTAACTCTTCCGTCGGACAGTGTTCGGGAAATCACACCTGCAACTACTCCGGCCCTCAATCCGGAACAAATCGCGCCATCCGAGGACGGGTGGATAGACCCCGCCATGGAGGCTGCACTCTAAGTGGCGATAGAGCCGAATACTGACTTCACCCCTTACGAGAGCCGTGTTGCTGAACCATTGGATTCGTCCCCGGCCACGGGCTCCGAGCCGCTTGTGTCCGTGCCCATCAAATCCGATTGGGCACCGATCATGGAGTTTACCTCCGCGGATATCTTTCAGCACTCGCCTTTTAGTGACGTACTAAATTCATGAAGTCTCTCACCACATGCTGTCGGGACCCGATTCCAAGTCACACCGACCTGGCGGTAACACCTCATATCACTTTGTGGCCTCACGCACGGTATTCCACAGGTGTCGCCTTACCATGGCCGGGACCGTTTGCATCTTTTGGCTCACGTATATGATAGTGTCGCTAGCATCCACATGACGAAGAACCGGGCCGACATGGCTAGTCGTGAACAAAGCGGCGCTAACCTATGGGGACAGGCATACATGAATCACATCGAGCATGTCGGTCATCAGCGTATATATTAGGGCTGTAGCTGGGCTAACAGGACTCCGGTATCCCGGGCTGTAGCAGAGCTAAGCAGGACTCGAATACCACGCGTGACATTTCCCGAAGGACAGACATAAGGCAGTGAAACACATGCCGGCCGATCAAGTGTCCAAGCGGTAGTCTTTGGGCTAGCGAGGACTCCGGTGAACCGGGCTGTAGCGGACTACTATCGCTCGGAAGCGAGACTACATTTCCCCATATGAGAGGCTGCCAAGGATAAATAACTAGTTTGTCGGATCCCACTCATACCAAGCATTTCAATCATACGCATAATATGCCCGATATGAGTAAATACAACAAGGCATCACAACAAAACTCTACAACTCAAGTACTTTATTTAAAAGGCTCAGGAGCCATACATAACTATAGTCATACAGGTAGGGGTCACATGACCCAACACTCAAGTCATACAATCATACAAGCACATGCGGAAGCAAACTAGTCTGTACACAGACTCTAGAAAGAAGAAAGCTTGTTGGAGCCTTTCTATCTAGAATGGCCCTTCACAAGTCTGAGATCACCACCTGGGTGGCTAGCTCACTCGTCGAAGTCGAGATCTACATAGAATCCATCGGAGGGTAGTGTTGTCCTCTGAAAAACATTAATTAGGCAAACATGAGTGCGGAGGTACTCAGCAAGTCTTCTACAGAATCCTATCATACATGCACATTCTCAAGAAGGTGGTGGAGTTATTTTGACAAGCCAGCTTTGACTCTTGGCTAAGCTATCCTCGTGACACCACTTTGTAAAACATTTGTCGCTTTACAGTCCACTAATCACCATCACAATACTCCACCGTGGATCCTCTCCGTCATCCACGAGAGGGCCATCCACGATACTCACACTTATCTTGAGGCTTTTAGTAGTATCCATTTACTTGTCTATGAACTGATATAGGCAACCCGAAGTCCTTCTCCGTGGACACGGCTATTGAATAGATCATATTAAACCTGCGAGGGTGTACTTCTTCACACATGCTCTCACCACTTACGCCGTTTACGACATGTACTCGGCAACCTTCAGCGGAAGCCCAGCGTGGGTGTCGGCCACAGACCTACCTAAACACTCAAGTCCCTAGTCCAGGTTTATCGCCTATTCGGGTTCCATCCATGAGGAGTCCGGCGAGGTTTCCCATACAGCCTCGAGCGATGTGTGCAGGGTTCGAGATACCAAGCAGGCACTTTCGGTACACAGACCACGTGCCTACGCAACACAACCCACCCCTAAGGTCAGCGTTGCGTGCGGCCCCTGACATGCTACAAACACGAAACTACTTGCAACTCCGGACTAAGAACAAGGGTGGTTAAGAAGCCGAGAGGGTCAATTAAGGATCCCAATGCGTGGTAGTAAGCTGTTTCATGGATCACAAACACAGATCTCAGTTCTTAGGATCGGCTTCAATGAAACAACCCACCATGTACTCCTACATGGCCTCTCATCGATACCTTTACCAAAGCGTGTTCAACACTTTCACTCTCGAACCAACACAACCTTTCACTCCGGTTCATCATCCCGATGAGCCGGACGGACACAACTCTAAGCATAGCAAGCATAGCATGGTAGGAATCACAAACATGGCTCAATCAACTCCTACACATACTAGTGGGTTTCATCTAATTCTTTGTGGCAATGACAGGTCATGCAAAGGAAGTGGGTTCAACTACCGCAGCACACAACAGTTTGAATCGCGTTGTCTTAATGCAGATAAACAAGAGCAGAAGCTAGAACATGGGTTTGTATCGGAATGATCAATGAGTTGCTTGCACGATGGAGCAGGGGTAAATCGCCCTTGGATGGATAGTCGAGGTTATCCTCGGGGCAGAACCTATCACGAAAAGTATACGAAAGTAAACACACATGACAATATGCAACAATATGATGCATGCTATGACATGGCAATATGGATGTGTGTTGGCCTAATGCAAGCTGAAATAATAGGGGATGAACTCATTTGAATCAAAGATTCAAATGATAGCTCATTGAAATAGCCCTAAAGGTGCATTATCTTATTTTGGTTAAACAGCAAGGTTAACTTGTTTTAACATGCATGAAACCTGTACCAATGGATATAATGGATTTTTCTGATAAATTTTCATATATAAATCTTTGCATTTGGATTCTGATTAAAAGTTATAAGCATTTGAAATTTGAGTTATATTACGGAATTTCTTGTATTAGAATAAATCCAGAAATTAGGTTAATCGTCGACCATCGTCGACATGGCGTCGGAGTCAACGAGGCGTCCAGGTCAAACTGACAGTGGGTCAGCGTGTCGGGGTAATTAGCTTAACTAATGTTTATTTAAACTAAACCTATTTAGTTAGCGAGGTGGGCCCATCTGTTAGTGACTCGTCGGGGTCAGCGAGGGCCACGTGGTCAAGGTCCACGTCGGCTGCACGGCGACTAACCGCCGGCGAGCCCGGCCTTGGCGGAGGAAGTGCTTTGGTGATTCGGTGACCAAATGAGTCGCGGAGGTGGCTACGGATGGCTAGGAGCAAGCGCGGCTGTTGGTGGAGCGGTTGGGGTCGGGGTGGCGGGGTTGGCGCGGCTGACGAGCTAAGCGGACGCCGGGGTTGACGAAGATGAACTTCGGGGCTAGAGGGGCGGTGAGGTGTGGGGAGTGCATGGTTAGACCCCATGGGGTGCGGTGAGTGTGATGGACACCATGGGGTGGCGGGAGTGACGGGAACACGTCGGCGGCGAGCTCCCGGCGGCGAGTCTTGAGTGGCGTGGTTGGTTGCTCGCTGCTCGAGCGAGAGAGGAAGGGAGGTAGATGGGCTCCGCAGGCGGCGGCGTAGAAGCTCTCGTCGAGTCGGGGACGAACCGGGCGGCGGCGTTGAAAGGATCTCAGCTGACAGCGAACTTCGGTCGAGTCGGTGGGGTGGACTCGGTTCACTTGAGCGGCGAGGCTCGGCTGGTTAGGGGTAGTGGAGTCTTGGCGGAGCTCTGGACAAGGTGAAGAAGAACGCAGACGGCGGGGAACACTGATTCTGGCGATGGTCTGTGGCGGCGGCCAAGCGGGGAGCACGAGGGAGAGGAACCGGGAGGAGAGGAGGTGTCGGGGGTTCGGGGAGAGAGAGGCGATCCTCGTGGCGGTGCGAGAGGAAGCGGCGGCGACAGTCGTGGCACCCATGCGGTGCTCGCCGCTGAGCACTGGCTGCTGCTGGCGAGCCAAGCAGCTCATTGGCCTTGCTCTTTGAGCTGGGCAGCAGGTGGGCAGGTAGGTGGCGTCGAGTAAGTCTTTTCCTGCTTTTATCTTTTCTAATTTTCTGCAACTTTGTGGAGTTTTCTAAAATACCAAAACAGTTTTAAAATTCACCAAAATGCTCCTGGTCCCTTGTTGGAATATTTCCAACATGAAACATTTTGGTTTGGCAATTTTTGGACATTTAAAATATTTTATGTAATTTGAAATGCTCAAGTTCAAAAGCTTAAGAATTAATTCAAGGACCCTTGGATGACCTAGAAAATGATGCACCACTTTTGACATAGGCTCTGAACCAAAGCAAAGATGATGAGCATTTTGAAGGGCATTTCAGGTTCATTGAAATAATTTTAGTAAACCCTAGTTGAATTAAGAGGGGGTGTTCAGGGGTTTCTTGCCTTCCCCATTTCAAATTCAAATGAAATTTAGACATGATGCACACCCTAATGCATGGTCTAAGCGGGATGTGACAACTCACCCCACTCAAAAGAATCTCGTCCGAGATATAGGATCTGTTGCGAAAAGGTGGGATACTCAAGTCGAAGGCGATCCTCCCTTTCCCAAGTTGCTTCTTGCTCGGAATGGTTTGACCATTGAACTTTTAGAAACTTGATATTCCGGCGTCGAGTGTGATGCGCTCGGCGATCGAGAATCTGAGCGGGATATTCTCGATAGGTGAGGTTATCTTGGAGATCAAGCGTTTAGTGGTCCACTCCACGGATAGGATCCGAAACAACGCTGAGTTGGGAAACATGGAAGACATCGTGGACTCTGGAAAGATGCGGGGTAGTTCAATTGGTAGGCAACTTCTCCTCGTTTGGCAAGAATGCGAAAGGGTCCAATGTAACGAGAGCCAACTTGCCTTTGATACCGAATCGATGGGTTCCCTTCAAAGGGTAACCCGAAGGTAAGCCGTCTCGCCAATTTCATAAGTCATAGGCTTATGCTTGCGGTCATATTGGCTCTTTTGGCGAGATTGGGCTGTTTTCAATTTCTCACGAACAACGCGAACCTGCTCTTACGCTTCTGAATCATATCGGGCCAAAGTTGTCTCTCCCGGTTTCGACCAGTTAAGAGCGTTCGACATTTCCGTCCATAAGAACTTGAAAGGGGCTTTGCCAGGCTGGCTTGATAACTATTGTTATAAGCGAACTTCGGCGAATGGAAGGCATTTCTCCCAATTCATGCGAAAGAGATGATGAAGCTTCGAAGCATATCCTCTAGGATTTGATTGACTCGTTCTACTTGACCACTTGATTGAGGATGGAAGCGGTGCTGAAGGAGAGCGAGTTCCCATAGCGTTTGGAAACTTTCCCAAAATCGAGAGGTGAAGAGACTTCCACGGTCTGAGTTAATCTCTAATGGAACACCATGAAGAGACACTATTAGTGAGATGTACAAATCAGCTAGCGGCTAGCGGTTATACTCTCACGAACAGGTAGGAAGTGGGATACTTTGGAAAGGCGATCAGCGACAACGAAGATAGCATTATTTCCTCTCTTTGTCTGGAAACCGGTAATGAAATCCATACGATTTTATCCCATTTCCATTCAGGAATTTCCAAAGGTTGAAGGGTACCGGCAGGCCGTTGATGCTCTGCTTTAACTTCGACGACAGGCGTCGCATTTAGCAATGTATTGGCGATTTCTCTCTTCATCCTAGTCCACCAAAACCTCGGCGTAGGTCTTGATACATTTTAGTACTACGGGATGAATGGTGAGAGGAGAGTCATGAGCTTCCTTAAGGATCAATTGCCGTAGCTGTTGTTTCTTAGGAACCACCAGCGATTTTCAAAGAAGACAACACCTCGTTCATCTATGGAGAAACACTTAGCAGCCGCTAGCAATGTTCTCCTTGATCAGAGATATCCCTCTATCATCTTCTTTGAGCAGCTATGATTCGATCCGTAAGGTCAGGTTTACGCCACCGGGGTGGAAAGGAATCCTCGAGGAACAATGTGGAGGTTAAGTTTACGAAATTCCTCGTGGAGAAATGGTTGATTTTGTTGTAACATCAGGTTGTTACAATAAGATTTTCGACTTAGGCGTCGGCCATGACATTAGCTTTGCACAGGGTGTAAGATATTCCTAAGTCGTAATCTGTAATCAACTTCGACCCAACGTCTTTGCTGAGATTCAAATCCGGTTGGGTGAAGATATATTTCAGACTTTGGTGATCGGTGTAGATTTACATAGCGATTACCAAGAAGGTAATGTCGCCAGGTTTTGAGTGCATGAACCCTGCTGCAAGCTCTAGACCGTGTGTGGGATAGTTATCCTCATGTGGGCCTTAGCGTCGAGAAGCGTAGGCAATCACATAGCGATCTTGCATGAGTATGCAACCTAGTCCTTGTCGCGGGCGTCGCAATAGATAATAAAGTCCTTAGAAAAATCTGGTGGAACAAATGCGGGAGCGGATGTCGAGGCGTCTTTTCGGTTCTGAAAGCTGAACTTCGCCTTGTGGCGTCCATTGAACTTTTATCTTTCTTGAGGAGTTCGGTTAGAGGTTTAGCAACTTTAGAAATTCTCGGCGAAGCGGCGGCAATAGCTTGCTAAACGAGAAACTCGAACTTGCTTGACCGATTCAGGTGCGGTCCGATCAGGGCGGCTTGAACTTCGCTTCGGGATTGACAGCAATGCCCTTACGAGATTACATGGCCTAGGTAGGTCACTTACGGTAACGAATTCACCTTGAGAATTTGGCATAAAGGCGGTGCTCTCGAAGTTTCATCAATACTAGCCATAGATGTTCGGCATGCTCTTCTTCATTCTTGGAGTAGATGAGTATATCATCGAGGTATACCACGGCGAATTTATCCAAATACTCCATGAAGATTGAGTTCATTAACGGGAGAAGGTGGCTGGAGCATTGGTTAATCCGAAGGACATGACGGTGTACTCGTATTGGCCATAACGAGTAACAAAGGCCGTTTAGGAATGTCCCGTTCTTGATTTTGATTTGATGGTAGCCCAACCTCAAATCCATCTTGGAAAAGGCGAGGATCCAGCGAGCTGATCATATAGATCGTTGATCTGGGAGGCGGATACTTGTTTTGATGGTGACCAAATTGACGGTCGGTAATCTACAACCATCCGATCCGTACCATCCTTCTTCTTGACGGAAGGGCGGGGCAAGCCCATGGAGATGAACTAGGGACGGATGAAACCTTTTTGCAAGGACTCATCGAGTTGTTTCTTAAGTTCAGCTAGTTCTAGGGGTGCCATCTTATAAGGTCTTCTAGAGATTGGGACGGTTCCGGGAACAAGATCTATCATGAACTCGACATCCCTGTCAGGTGGAACACCTGGCAGTTCCTCTGGAAAGACATCCGGAAAATCACGGACTATCGGAATGTCTTCGAGGTCTGGAAGGGGGTTGGCATTTAAGGAGTAAAGCTAGCGCTTAGACACTTGGGTTAGAACATTCACCGTCTTGCCCGAAGGATGGGTGAGTTGAACAGTTCTAGTAGAGCAATCAATCTTAGCATAATGGGTTGGCATCCAGTCCATACCCAAGATGATGTTTATGTCAGAGGACTTGAGAGCTATTAGAGATGCAAGAAAGACTAATCATCGACAAGAATTTCATTCCATGACTTATTCTAGAGGTTTGCCATCTAGAACCAGGAGTTTAATTTCCATGGAGGTATGCATGTCACGAGAATGTGGTGTTGTGCGATCGAGCATAGCTCTCGAAATAAATGAATGAGATGCTCGATATCAAAAAAACGATTGCGGATGGCAATTAACAAGGCGTACCGAGGGCGGCGTTGGGATCCTCATAGGTTTCTTGGCGAAACATAGTTGACATGGCCACGGCGGTGGCAACTGGTTTAACATAGGGCACCTTTCTGCTGGCTTGCCACGGCCAGCAGACTTTCAACTTGGTGGGGTTGTTTTGGGGCACTCACGGATATAGTGGCCCGTCTCTCCACTTGAAGCAAGTTATCACATTTGGGCGTGGAGCAGCATTAGCGATGGGGCCTCCATAAGTCTTAGGCGGAACATCTGCTGATTGGGCGGCGCCTCAAGGATGGCCTCGGGGTGAACACTGGGTGGTAGAGCAGTATTTGGAATCCAAACCAGCGCCACGGGATCGAGCGGATGAAGATCGAGTCACGGATGTGCTTGCGTGAAGCTTCAAAATCAGACTGCTTGATTTGGTGCTGATAGCCTTATTGACTAACCCGGAAGAGGTGCACTCATGCGAGGCGAAGGTCTCGGCGTAGCCGAGGCTAAGTCCCTTGCGGAACCTTGCACCTTCTTGGCGTCGGTAGAAACTTCTTGGGAGCATAACGTGCTAACCTCCCAAATTCACGGTTGTAGGCATCCTTTGTCGACCTACCTTGGGTGGCTGCAGAATTCCTCCTTTTGCGGTCCATAAGACCTTACGGGATATGATGCTCACGGAAGGCGGCACTGAATTCAGCCCAAGTTGTAACTTGTCCAGCAGACGCATAGCCTCATAATTCTCCCACGAGAGACTAGCGGGGCCTTCGGATGATAAGCGGCAAAGGTAACCTTGTCGGCCTCAGCCACGTTGGCGGAATGCAGCTTGTGGTGGATCTTTGCGAAGCCAATCATCCGCGTCGAGGCTCAGCGGAATATTTGAACCCGGGGATACTGCTTGGCGAAGTCATTGGGTGAAACAAATCATTTCTTGGCTGGCGTGCGGTGTTTTGCTCAATCCGTTCGATGGCGATTGGTTTCACGCTTATGCGTTTGCTTCGGCATAACCTCGGCCAAAGATGGCGGTTGCGGCAGATTCACATTCTGGCTGCACTAGCTTCTCCTGCTCGGAGCAGCAGGATTATTCTTGGTGTTGACCATCCTAGGAGACAAAGCAAAGGTTTAAACCAGGATGGCAGAATTTAACAAGGAAGTGCGGAAGGTAATGGATAGCATGGAATGCAAAGATGTTCATCCGTATGACATGGTAATATAAAACTGCCATATATGTACCAGCGGTCATACACACCATTCATAGTTTAGTACAAGCTGACGGGTACAACTATAAGGAAAGGCGTTACATCTCATCGGAAGCATTCCAACTCCTATACATTATTTTCTACACACGGAGCGATACACACTAAGTCATATTCCACAAGTCACGCGGGGCGGTGGAAATACAACTAATACCATACTAGGAATACTACTACTAACTCAGGCAGCTCCATAGTAGTCCTCATAGAAGTCACCACCCAAGCACAGAAGTGGAACATGATCATCAGGAAGCAGACAATCTGTGGGGCACATGGACCATAGGGACTCGGATGTGGTCGTGGTCCAACAAGCGGTGTGAGCAGAGGCCCACGAGGAGGTGATGCCCCCAACCTCGCGCCACTCCATGAAGTCTGGCAGACCAGCCCCCTGAGGTACAAGTCCCTCATGTCCATATATCCGGCTTGCAGCGGCGGTGCAAACCTAGTCGAGTAGCCCGGTGATCGAGCGGGCATTAAAAAGCTCCATCGCAAGGCCGGTTCTCACGGTCCTTGTCCTCCAACATCTCGGTAGTAGTGCGAAGGTGAGACCTCATGGGATGCATCGCTGTACAAACCACGAAGGTAGCCATGCGCCCGGGAAGGATCTTGGCATGTAGCGGAAATCGGTGTTGCCCAACAAAGGCAGTTAAAGCTCGAATAATAGTCATCATAGAATAGGCTGCATCTTGCGGACATTCCAATGGTGATCCGAGCCCATAGGAGCGATGAAGTGGTTCGGTAGCTCGGGATAAGATGGATAAATCCTGACCGTGCATAGATATTGGCTTTGATTGAAATCCTAAACTGCTCCTCGGCGGTATATTCAGGATACCATCGATAACAGTCTCAATCATCACCTAACCAACATTTCCGTGTGACCACACACACCAATGCATGGTTGAGACGAACCACTTGGTTCTGGGGACGGGTGGCCATCTGAAAGCACAGCCACAATGCAAAGACATTAGAATTTCTAGGGAAAATCGGGCAGCATAACATCTATAAATGCTCAAAATCAGATTTGAGACATTCAAAATCAGATTGCAAAACCACTCAACAACATCATATCAAGGTTCTGGTTCAACTAATAGTATACTAAAAATTTAGTAGCACTGGCGAGGATGTAACCAACAATCCTATAAGTTACTACGGATTAGTAACACGTGAACACGATAGAGAGAAGAGGCCTAGTCCTATACCCACGTCGAATGAGAAGAGGATGACTCGGATCGGAGGGCATAAGGTAAAGGAGTAAAAAGAGCCTTCGTTCCTCCACAATCAATTCCCTACTTATAACTAAAGCATTTCTAGACTCAACTTGACCAGTTTGGCTTAGCGAACCTCTGAGCAGCAGCCCTGCTGATGCCAGCGCTGTCGGGACCCGATTCAAGTCACACCGACCTGGCGGTAACACCTCATATCACTTTGTGGCCTCACATGCGGTATTCCCACGGGTGTCGCCTTACCATGGCCGGGACCGTTTGCGTCTTTTGGCTCACGTATATGATAGTGTCGCTAGCATCCACATGACGAAGAACCGGGCCGACATGGCTGGTCGTGAACCAAGCGGCGCTAACCTATGGGGACAGGCATACATGAATCACATCGAGCATGTCGGTCATCAGCGTATATATTCGGGCTGTAGCCTTTGGGCTATGAGGACTCCGGTATCCGGGCATAGTGAGCTAAGCAGGACTCGAATACCACCGCGTGACATTTCCCGAAGGAACGGACATAAGGCGAAGGAAACACATGCGGCCGATCAAGTGTCCAAGCGGTAGTCTTTGGGCTAGCGAGGACTCGGTGAACCGGGCTGTAGCGGACTACTATCGCTCGAAGCACGAGACTACATTTCCCCATATGAGAGGCTGCCAAGGATAAACAACTAGTTTGTCGGATCCCTCATACCAAGCATTTCAATCATACCATAATATGCCCGATATGAGTAAATACAACAAGGCATCACAACAAAACTCTACAACTCAAGTACTTTATTTAAAAGGCTCAGGAGCCATACATAACATAGTCATACAGGTGGGGTCACATGACCCAACACTCAAGTCATACAATCATACAAGCACATGCGGAAGCAAACTAGTGCAGTCTGGACTCTAGAAAGAAAGAAAGCTTGTTGGAGCCTTTCTATCTACAATGGCCCTTCACAAGTCTGAGATCACCACAGGTGGCTAGCTCACTCGTCGAAGTCGAGATCTACATAGAATCCATCGGAGGGTAGTGTTGTCCTCTGAAAAACATTAATTAAGCAAACATGAGTGCGGAGGTACTCAGCAAGTCTTCTACAGAATCCTATCATACATGCACATTCTCAAGAAGGTGGTGGAGTTATTTGACAAGCCAGCTTTGACTCTTGGCTAAGCTATCCTCGTGACACCACTTTGTAAAACATTTATGCTTTACAGGTCCACTAATCACCATCACAATACTCCACCGTGGATCCTCTCCGTCATCCACGAGAGGGCCATCCACGATACTCACACTTATCTTGAGGCTTTTAGTAGTATCCATTTACTTGTCTATGGTGATATAGGCAACCCGAAGTCCTTCTCCGTGGACACGGCTATTCGGATAGATCATATTAAACCCTGCGGGGTGTACTTCTTCACCACGCTCTCACCACTTACGCCGTTTACCGACATGTACTCGACAACCTTCAGCGGAAGCCCAGCGTGGGTGTCGGTACAGCCTACCTAAACACTCAAGTCCGTAGTCGGGTTTATCGCCTATTCGGGTTCCATCCATGAGAGTCGGCGAGGTTTCCCATACAGCCCGAGCGATGTGTGCGGGGTTCCCGAGATACCAGCGGGCTTTTCGGTTTTGCAGACCCGTGCCTACCAACACAACCCACCCCTAAGGTCAGCGTTGCGTGCGGCTGACATGCTACAAACACGAAACTACTTGCAACTCCGGACTAAGAACAAGGGTGGTTAAGAAGCGAGAGGTCAATTAAGGATCCCAATGCATGGTAGTAGCTGTTTCATGGATCACAAACACAGATCTCAGTTCTTAGGATCGGCTTCAATGAAACAACCCACCATGTACTCCTACATGGCCTCTCATCGATACCTTTACCAAAGCGTGTTCAACACTTTCACTCTCGAACCAACACAACCTTTCCTCCAGTTCATCATCCGATGAGCGGACGGACACAACTCTAAGCATAGCAAGCATAGCATGGTAGGAATCACAAACATGGCTCAATCAACTCCTACACATACTAGTGGGTTTCATCTAATTCTTGTGGCAATGTGAGGTCATGCAAGCGAAGTGGGTTCAACTACCGCAGCACACAACAGTTTGAATCGTGTTGTCTTAATGCGATGCGAGAGCGAAGCTAGAACATGGGTTTGTATCGGAATGATCAATGAGTTGCTTGCACGATGGAGCAGGGGTGAAATCTGCCCTTGGATGGATAGTCGAGGTTATCCTCGAGGAGAACCTATCACGAAAAGTATCAAAGTAAACACACATGACAATATGCAACAATATGATGCATGCTATGACATGGCAATATCGATGTGTGTTGGCCTAATGCAAGCTGAAATAATAGGGGATGAACTCATTTGAATCAAAGATTCAAATGATAGCTCATTGAAATAGCCCTAAAGGTGCATTATCTTATTTTGGTTAAACAGCAAGGTTAACTTGTTTTAACATGCATGAAACCTGTACCAATGGATATAATGGATTTTTCTGATAAATTTTCATATATAAATCTTTGCATTTGGATTCTGATTAAAAGTTATAAGCATTTGAAATTTGAGTTATATTACGGAATTTCTTGTATTAGAATAAATCCGAAATTAGGTTAATCGTCGACCATCGTCGACATGGCGTCGAAGTCCTTGAGGCGTCGAGGTCAAACTGACGATGGGTCCAGCGTGTCGGGGTAATTAAACAACTAATGTTTATTTAAAACTAAACCTATTTAGTTAGCGGTGTGGGCCCATCTGTTAGTGACTCGTCAAAGTCAGCGAGGGCCACGTGGTCAAAGTCCACATCGGCTGCACGGCGACTAGCCGCCAGCGAGCCCAGCCTTGGCGGAGAAGTGCTTTTGGTGATTCGGTGACCAAATGAGTCGCGGAGGTGGCTACGGATAGGCAGGAGCAAGCAGCGGCTGTTAGTGGAGCCGGTTGGGGTCGAGGTGGCGGGGTTGGCGCGGCGACGAGCTAAGCGGCCCGAGGGTTGACGAAGATGAACTTCGGGGCTAGAGGGCGGTGAGGTCTGCGGGAGTGCATGGTTAGACCCCATGGGGTGCGGTGAGTGTGATGGACACCATGGGGTGGCGGAGAGTGACCAGGGAACACGTCGTGACGAAGCTCCGGCGGCGGAGTGTGGGTGGCGTGGTTGGTTGCTCGCTGCTCGGCGCGAGAGAGAGGAAGAGGTAGATGGGCTCACAGGCGGCGTAGAAGCTCTCGTCGAGTCGGGGACGAACGGGGCGGCAGCGGCGTTGAAAAGGATCTCGTGACAGCGAACTTCGGTCGAGTCGGTGGGGTGGACTCGGTTCACTTGAGCGGCGAGGCTCGGCTGGTTAGGGGTAGTGGAGTCGGTGGAGCTCTGGACAAGGTAAGAAGAGCCACGGACGGCGGGGAGCTGATTCTGGCGATGGTCTTGGCGGCGGCGGCAAAGCGGGAAACACGAGGAGAGGCAGGGAGGAGAGGAGGTGTCGGGGGTTGGGGAGAGAGAGGCGATCCTCGGCGGTGGCGAGAGGAAGGCGGCGGCGACAGTGCGTGGCACCCATGCGGTGCTTCGCCGCTTGAGCACTGGCTGCTGCTGGCCGAGCCAAGCAGCTGTTGGCGGCGGCTCTTTGGGCTGGGCAGCGGAGTGGGCAGGTAGGTGGCGTCGGGTAAGTCTTTTCTGCTTTTATCTTTTCTAATTTTCTGCAACTTTGTGGAGTTTTCTAAAATACCAAAACAGTTTTAAAATTTACCAAAATGCTCCTGGTCCCTTGTTGGAATATTTCCAACATGAAACATTTAGTTTGGCAATTTTGGACATTTAAAATATTTTATGTAATTTGAAATGCTCAAGTTCAAAAGCTTAGAATTAATTCAAGGACCCTTGGATGACCTAGAAAATGATGCACCACTTTTGACATAGGCTCGAACCAAAGCAAAGATGATGAGCATTTTGAAGGGCATTTCAGGTTCATTGAAATATTTTTAGTAAACCCTAGTTGAATTAAGGGGGGTGTGCAGGGGTTTCTGCTTTCCCATTTCAAATTCAAATGAAATTTAGACATGATGCACACCCTAATGCATGGTCTAAGCGGGATGTGACAACTTGTCGGAGACCCTTGGCGAATTATGTCCGGCTAGAATGGGATGCGGACTGACGAAGAAATTCGTGCCCACCACCACCCACTTAGTAGCCATTATCGACGATTTAACCGAGCATGCTCGACTTGACTCGAAGACATCGGCCAGTATGGATGGCGTGCGGGGAGCGAACAGAACCGCCGCCGACGGTATTGGACTACCACCTCATCATATGACATATACATGGTGGACACCCCAAAGAAGGGATGGTGATAAGACAATGGATAATAACCCTCAAGAAGCAACCCAAGCACCAACGTCGGTGGCGCGCTCTAAGTCTCGCCATAGCAAAAGCAGCGATCTGAGCACAAGAGACAATAGCGCTCCGGATAGTGCGAAGACAATGATAATCCCCTCGGCCCGGACCTTGGCGGGAGGATGAACAAACTAGCCCTCCGGACGAGCGTGACGGAGAATCGAGAGGATGACAATTACATGCCTCTCTCCGAAGGCGAAGTGGCGTCGACGACGAAGAATTTATCGTGCACGAGGATTCCGTCGGCGGGGCGCTTCAAGCACACCTGCTTATAGCACAACAAACAGCACTGTGGAAAAAGCAACAACAGCTTCAAGTGACCAAGATCTGCTAGCGGATAGATGGTGAAGTCCTAGCAGCCCGAGGGAATCTGAACTCGGCGCCCAACCAGCAGTTACCCAAAGCACAGGTTGCTACCCCAACTCGAGGAGGAAGCATTGAAACATACATCACCAGCGTGTGATCGGTGATCAGCCACCTCGCGGCCGAGACGGAGAGGCATTTCAGCTGAAAACCAGCCCGCACCCCGCCACCCAAACAAAATACCAAGGCCGGGGCAACCGCGGGACCTGCGAGATGTATGGGAAAACAAGGCAAAACATGCAAGATCGATCTATGGATCACGAGTGCGGCGCACCAACAAGTGATGATGATCGTCCGCTGGATACACTAAAAGCAAATCCGATTAAGGCGAACACGGCGAGACAAGACTCGTATGAACTGCGTCGTGATATAGCCGAGCGCAGGCGCGCACCCCTATGCTTCCTTGATGAAGTAATGGATCATGAATTCGAGAAGGGTTTAAACTGTAAACATTGAATCATATGATGGTACTACTGAGACCCAGCGGTATGGATAGAAGAATTCTTCCTCCACATTCACATGGCCCTTGGGGAGGACCTACATGCCATCAAGTATCTCCGCTAAAACTCAAAGGGCGGCTCGGCATCGGCTCAATAGCTTGCCGGCAAACTCCATCGGAAGTTGGGAGAGCTGTGAGAGGCATTCTGGATAATTTCTAGGGCACTTATTTGCGACCGCGGATCTTTGTGATTTAAGTCATATAACTTAGCAGCAGAGAATCGGCCGAAGTGCGGACCGGTTCTAACCAAGAAGAACCAAATAGTATTGTCCGGATCACGAGGCCTTAGCGGCATTTAAGCATAATATCCGTGACGAATGGCTCGCCCGGCACCTCGGCCAAGAAGCCAAAATCCATGGCAGCCCTCACGACACTATGACCCGCTTTTTGGCGAAGATAGTTGGTTGGCTCGTGGTACCAATCTGACAAACAAATCGGCATATCGAAGCCGAGGATGCCAATGGCAAACCATGGCGCAACAAACACAAAGCGCGCAAATATGGTGAAAGCGAAAATCTGACGATTAATGCGGGTTCGAGGGCTCAAAGTCCGGTCGTGGAAAGGGCCACCCAAAATAAAATCCGGGTCCATCGATGCGGACCGCATACTCGATTGCCAATGCCAAATTCATGGCACCCGAAGCATGACCACCCATACCAGCGAGAGAATGCTGGGTCTTCAAACAAGCGGTGGGCGGCGCCAAAAGGCGAAAGGGGTCTCAAAGCGACAAAAGCGACGAAGAGCCGGATCACCCGAACACAAGAGGGCAAAAAAATTTCCCCGCATATTCAATCGGTGAATGTGGTAAATACCACCCAAATTACCAACTCGGACGGATATGCATCCTTAGGGATGGCGACTCAGCGGAATTAGTCGTCCCACAATATAAACTAGGGCGGTCACCTTCAACCTTGCGGATCGCTGGTTAGCGCCAATCAGGGCAATCCGGCCGCACTAGTCCTCGACCCAATAATAGCGAGGTTCCACCTCACTCGAGTCCTCATGGATGGAGTAGCAGTCTAAATCTGCTTTACCGGGATCTGATCGCGCAAGATGGGCATCGATCATTGGTGATCAAACCCACTAAAGCCACTTTGGAGGCATTATACCAGGTGTGAAGGTTAGGTGTCACAGGCTCCATCGCCCTTGAGGTAGTCTTGGATCACGAGAAAATTACCGTGTCGAAGAGTTAATCTTGAAATCGTCCCTTTCATGATGATTACCAAGCCTTTGCTCGAGACGAACCGCATTACATTTCGATTCAGCGGTGCCACATTATGCCTACCGTAAGCACAAGATGCCGGTTCCGCGGGGTCATCACAGTTCATGACAAGGGCGAACCTTCCCTCGGCACCAACAAATACACCACTACCTTAGCGGCGAAACAACGGCAGCACCTTGCGGCGAACCTCGAGTCGATGTCAGGCTCCGGACACGGCAAGGGACTTGAACTACTTCACGGAAGGATAGCCCGGCTCGTCGAGCTCAACTAAACACTCTGGCAAAGTCCGGGACAGGCGAACTCAGCAGCTCAACGCCCTCCGGCACGTAAATATTTCTTACATTTCCTTGCGGGTTCACCTTTGCGCCAACCAAGGCGGGCTACGGAGGCATCTTGAGCAGCGTAAGGAATCATAGACATTCCCGTGGTGACCGTCGGCTATATTACAGATCCACACTCAGCCTCTTCCCCTGGTCTCAACGGGTTCATAATCATATTCCTTTTTTTTATCACATTACTTGTACCCATCGCATAGGCGTACTATTCGAATACAACATGTGGATTTATATAGCGTTTACAGCTGTTATTTCTTATTGAAATCATTTTGTCAAGTGGCATCCGTACACAGCGATATGCCTTAAAATATGCCGGGGCCGTTTTACCCATAACACGGCAATAAAGTCGAACACCTTCATGGAAGTTTGGCACCCGAACCTATAGCATTATATGCATCAGCTCGAATCATGTCTTGGGTCAATAGTTGGGTTTGCTCGGCTCCCATGTTTTGGTACCTTCGTTCCGCTATATCGGCTAAGGTAACCTTTGGGAGAACTCTGCGATTGTGTCGATTCATCGGACGAGCACCTTAGTAGAAAGCCAAAAGCTGATTTGTCATGATCTGGCGAGCTGGTCGGCTGTTAGAAGGTCACAAAATCTTTAAGATTTCTCCACATAATGCCATAACCAATGCAGCGTCGCGATGGATCGGTTTTTCTCGATCGGTGCTTATAGAGCCCCTAATGCGGTCTTCCAAACACCGGGGCTGCGCCTGCACAGTTCGTTGTCTTGAGCACCTCCTTGAAGGACCCAAAATTGGGATAAAGAGTGCTCGGGTTTATCCCGAACACCCGTACTTCTTCATTAGAGGCGAGAAGCCGACAATGGCCAACTCTCAGGTTTAACATACAAAACAACCGCACTGGAGGGTCAACTTTTACATAACAGGCGACAAATAAACGACCTTGTTCAAACATTAGAAAGGACAACATGATTGGAATTCATGGAAATATAATGTCCTTGGTGCATAGCTCCGCTGCAAGGTAGGATCCTTTCAGGAACTCTCATAATATAATTGGACTTGCGGTGCTCCTTCCCCTCTGGCGGTCCTTGGTCATCAGCTTTTGACATCCATCTTCCCGGTGCACCTTTGCGCGCGAAGGCCATTCGCGCACCTTCTATCTGAACCGACCGCTTGATGGCGTCAGAGTCGAGAAAGCGCTTACAAGCCTCTTCACGAGTCGAAGTAGCTACTTGGAATCGGCTCGGCGAGCCATAGCGGATAACGAGATCTTTCATGGCTAGTTCGCCGCCTTATGTAATTCGATCAGCTGTTTGAGTTGATCGGCAAAAGCTGCCGGATAATTGGCGCCAAATCTGCGACCAGGAGAGCTTATCTGCGGTGTTCCTTTCTTGACTCGGTAGAATTAGGCGACATCGATATCTGCTGAGGTAGCAGCAAATACCACTGAGAAATCTGGATTCAAAATCAGAAACATAGTTTCCCCTTCAAATACTTGCTTTACATGGAAAAAGCCTTACCCGCCGTGATATTTCTCACCTCTTGGATCCCCTGCAGGGCACTTTGGGTTTCCCCCCGGGCATCGTTCGTGGCCTGACGCACCTTGGTGAGTTCGGACTCTTTCTCCATTAAACTCTGCTCCAAGGTCTCGCATTTCCTTACGGCCTCTTGCAGCTCCTGCTCTGCTTTAATAACTCTGGCCTCATGTTTCTCATGAAGAGTCCGCTCTTTGGCCGCCTTTTTCTCGGCCTCGGCAATGGCCCTTTTGAATGCCTCGACTTCGGTCATAACCCCTAACACAAATTATGCAGCTTATTTCATACTGAAAATTTATTTCGCAATAAATGCGAGCAAAGGTTGCGCTACCTTGTTTATCTCTCAACTGCATTCTCAATTGACCAAGTTCTTCTATGGTCCGCTCCAGACTTTGATTCAGTCCGGAGATCTCTGCAGTATGAGAGGCAGCAGCCGCTACAGACGCGTGCTTGTAATAGAAGAGAAATCAATATCATTCAATGAGTCTTCGTGCGATCATCAATTCGATCCCCTATCCGGTTCTTTCTTTCACGAGCGAGTGTATCGAGGGCTACTATCTATACTATGACATTCTTTGAAAACTCATGAAACATACCTCAAAGCCTCTTATAAAGGCGTCTGAGGCTTTATTGATCCACTCACGATTGGTGAATCTTCTCAATCACCGCACCCATAAGGGCACGGTGTTCATCAACGATGGAGGCATCTTTCGCCTCAACAAAGCATTCGACACTTCGGATGGGCCGGAGTGCCGATGGAACAAACACGCCCCTCCGGCCGAAGGAGGCTGCTGCTTGATTACGGAGCCGTATAGGTCTCTGGAATCGCATCCGGCTGAGGCCGAACTTCGAGGATCGCCCGCCGTCAGCCCCCATGGGAATCTTTTCCCCCGTGTCACCTTACGAGGTTTGACCTCCAGCGCCGCCTTCATGGTTTTCCTTTCCTCCTTGGCGGGGTCATACGGGGCGAAGCCTCGGTGTTATGTACTGTTTGGAGGAAGGGGCCTTTGGAAGTCCCGCTCTCCATAGCATTTGAGCTCAGCAAGTCCTCGATGAGGATTGTTTTGTCTGAGGACCTCGCCGGACTACAAAAAAAATATGGCTTAGGTTAAAATACTAAGCCACGATGAGTCGGGCGCCTAAAACATACTCGGAATTTATATACTTACGAGTTCACGAGGCTGGGCCACAGGATCCCATCTTGGGCGGCTGTCGTGGCGGCAGTGAACTCCTCGGAAAGAGCCTTTCCCCTTTTGGGCAGCTCGGCCTCCAAGTGTGCGGAGGCCGTCCTCTTCTTTCTTCCCCCCCGCAAGGGATTTATCTTCCTCCTCCTCCTTGTCCTCTTCGGAGGCAGAATGGGCATTGGAGCCTTTGGGTATTGTGTCTGAAGTGCCGCGGCAATGAAGGCCGCCCCGGGTCTTTTTGGCCTCCTTCTCGGCCATCTTCTTTGGCACCTTGTAAGGCGCCAGGACCAGCATCTTCGTCAGAAGTGGGATGTCCAGTTCTTGGGCAGCAAGGCGGACAATGGATCGCTCGCCTTCTTTACCCAGCCACAGGAGAATTGTATAAAGCAGCGTTAAGCGCTTCCCTTGGAGTTCTGCGGATAAAAGTTTTGATGACTTACCGAACTTGCGGGCGGGACAGTTAGTACCAGCGGTCCTCGGTGGAGTCCGACCATGATTTGCTGGACTTGAAAAGCACCTTCCAAATGTCCTTGTGCGAGGATCGAAAAGCTCTACGCAAAGTGCAGTGCTGGCGGATCAAATTCCCATAAATTGCAAGTCTGGTCTTGACAAGGCAAGATCCGTGAACTAACATCACACGGACCACATTGACAAGTTCAATGTTCTTGTCTCCCATATCCTCAGCAGCGTCGGAGAACCGGCAGTTAAATCGGATGAGGACTAGTCCGAGCCTTTCATAACCCGGGATGTAAGCGCGAGGGGCACGGATTGAAACTTCGGGAGGCGGCCCATTCCTTGCCTTGGCTCGGTGATATAAAACCACTGTTGTTTCCACTCCTTGTGAGAATCATTAAAGGTTCCGTTGGCCATATGACCTTGGGCATTTTGCTCACCATAAGCGCCCCACTTGGCGTGCTCGCCGCCCACCTTAGGCTTCACATTAAAATCTTCAGCCATAAACGAAGTCGGCGGAATGCGGAGAAAAGCCTACTTTACGATAATGAATGTGGAGATGTTGAGGAAGGAATTAGGGGACAGGTCATGAAGATCGAGACCATAATAATACATGATGCCACGAACAAACTGGTGGAGGAAACCCTAGCCCAGCGGACAAAGTGAGGAGAATACAACCCTCTCGTGGGGTTCGGAGTAGGGACGATCTGTCGGCCGTCGGAGGCGAGTGGCTGATTTTCTTGGCAGTACCCGGCCTCCGAAGCTTTGATATCCTTCTCTCGGATGGTAGAGGCCATCCATTTGCCTCCTGCTCGGATCCGGACATCTTGGAAGACCTTACGTGGCGGAGAAGATGAGCAGCTTGGAGTCTTGGAGCTTGAAGCGAAGGAATGAATCGGGAAGAAGGCGTGGGTGAAAAGAGTGAATCCTTGTCCCTTTATAAAGGCGGAAGAAGCGTCGTGTAGCGCCCAGATACAACTTTCCATATTCGTAACTCCAACTCTTGCCTTTTCGGAGATGTGATATATTATTTCCTCCGTGGTTGGGTTTTTGTCTTTTGTTTTGCATTTTGTTCATGTCATGCATCTCATCTCATAGCATCATGCGCATTGCATCTGCTTGTTTTCATAAAGCTTGCATCCGTTCGTAGTTGCCTCGTTCCCCTCGCAGCAAATCGACCGTTCCGAGGCCAATCTAGTTTTCGCTTCCCTCTTGACCGTGACCACCTAACCTCTCTTGCCAGCTCGCAGTTCCCTCGCGCGCGCGTCCGAAACTCCCCCGAACCCGACCCGGGCAGTCGTTACCGTTGTGTCCGGATCATCCCCTAACGTCTACAAAACATCTCCATTTTCTTAATTGAACGTCCTAACCTATATTTTCTCGACCGTCCGATCTAAATCGTAGGGTCTAACCTAATTCCATTTCTCTATATATTAGTCCAACCCTAGACCAATCCCTAAAATCTAGCCTCTTGTCCCATCCTCCCAACCGCCGCCGCCACTCCATTGAATCCCCTGGGATCCATCCCCAATCAGCCAGCTACCTTCCTCCAACCAGCTCCATGGCCTCCTCCCCGATCTGCGCAGCCATCCAACCAGCGAAATCCTGCTGCCACGACCGAGAGGAGCTCCTCCCGTTGCTCCTCTCTCCCGGCGTCGTTGCGTTGGCGAACAACAACCACCATCATGTTCTTCGTCTCCCCACCATCCAGCCGCCCGCTCGCGTGTGCTCTTCCTCCTTGCCTCCTGGATGTCCGCGACGCAGCCGTCTTCATCCACGCGACCTCAGGAGCGAAGCTCCTGCAACCGTCTTCATCCGCTCCCGCAGCCGCGGACGTCCCGTGGAGCCGCTCGGCCCTGTCCATTCCCTCGGTCGCCACCCGAGGTCGTCCCCGTCGTTTGCATCTCTTCCGGCGAGCACCACCAGGTTGTGGCGCCCCTGCCTTCCATCTCTCCCTTCCGCTCTCCTCTCTCGCTCACGTTTGCTCTCTCTCTTCTCAGTACCAGGGAGCCGCTCGAGCCCTGCTGCACCGCCGCACCTTCTTTGATCCGGCGGACCGGCCGTCCCAAGCCCCGATTCGCCTGTCCGCTTTGTTCCTGCCGTCCCGCCAAACCCTCGCCGTCGCCCTGCATCCAACCGCCAAGCCAGCTCGCCGCCGCTGCTCTGCTTCCTGACGAGCAGAGGACCGCGCCCGCAACCCCCTGCCTCGTCCCAATCTCAAGGCCCAGCTCCTATCGAGCTTCCCCTGACCTGAGGTCGTCGTCCTCGACCACGCCAAGGCCCAGTTCAGGCCGCCTCCGCTCCTCCTCACCTCGCCCGCGTCGCCGGGATCGCGCCAGGTTCCTCGCGCGGCTGACGTGCCTCTTCTCGTCTGCACCAAGTCCCCGCGCCGCCGTTTGCCTCGTTCTGGACCTCCTCTGCATCGAGCGCTCTGCTCCAGCGCTTCTTTGTCTCCCCAGCTGACGACCAGCGCCTCGTCCGCTCCTCGCTTCGTGTTGACGCGACCACCCGCGCTGGTCGTTGCCCGTCGACCAGTAGCGCCTTGAATCGGCGCGAGGCCCGGCGCCGCCCGGCAGCCTCCCAGATCCGGCAAGGCCAGTAGCGCCCCTCTGCGGCCTCCCCTCAATCGGGCCAAGGCCCATGGTGAGCCTCGGCGCCCATGTCCTGTTTGGCCTGTGCTCTAATTCAGCCCGACATGTTTTTTTTCCAGATCCATGAATTTAGCTATTATCCGATGATTTACTTGTTTCTGGGAAAACCCTAGATTTCATGCATTTAATAACTCACAAATGGTGCATCGGTTAAAATGTTTTATATATGGAGAATGCTTAGAATTTCATCTAGTTTCATATTTGGCCACTTTCATCCATGGTTGAAATGTTTAAAATGCTGTTTGTTTAAATTTGCTCAAATGCCATGTTAAAATGATTTATTTCATAACTAAATAACCGTAGCTCGGTTTTAAATAAACTTTATATGTAAATGGGGTGGAAAAATGCCTAGTTTAACTTGGTGCAATTTATTTTGCTGTTTAACAACACTAAAATTGTGTTTAAGGAAGAACAGTAGCAAATTCGAAATATGCATATGAGGATTTTCGGAATTGTTGTTTGTTGTTCGGCCTCATTTAAACTTGCCTAAATAGTTAGTTTTATTATGCTTCACCTCTTGCCATGTTAACAACATTTAATCCGGACATGCATCATACTTGGTTGTGCATCATGCCATGATTATGTGATGGTTGTTTACCATGTTGTTTGTTTCTTTCGGTGTTGCTTCTTAGTTCCGGTAATGTTGCGATTGTGAGGATTCGTTCGACTTCTCCCGTTCATCTTCTTCATGGACTCGTTCTTCTTCCTAGCGGGATTTCAGGCAAGATGACCGTCACCTTGGATCTCATTACTATCATTGCTATGCTAGTTGCTTCGTTCTATCGCTTTGTTCGCTGCCTATCATTTGCTCTTCAAGCCTCCCAATTTCCATGTCCGCCTCTAACCTTTGTCACCCCTCCTAGCAAACCGTTGTATGGCTATATTGCCGCTTTTGCTCAGCCCCTCTTATAGCGTTGCTAGTTGCAGGTGAAGATGAAGATTGCTCCATGTTGGATTATGTTTATGTTGGGATATCACAATATCTCTTATATTATTAATGCATCTATATACTTGGTAAAGGGTGGAAGGCTCGGCCTTATGCACAGTGTTTTGTTCCACTCTTGCCGCCCTAGTTTCCGTCATATCGGTATTATGTTCCCGGATTTTGCGTCCCTAGCGGTTGGGTGATTTATGGGACCCCCTTGACGGTTCGCTTTGAATAAGACTCCTCCAGCAAGGCCCAACATTGGTTTTACCATTTGCCTCACCTATGCCCTTTTCCTGGGCAATCGGGGTCTATGCCAACCCGACGTCGGCTCATCCGGTGTGCCACGAGAGCGAGATATGTGTAGCTCCTATCGGATTTGTCGGCACATCCGAGGCGGCTTTGCTGGTCTTGTTTTATTCTTTGTCGAAATGTCTTGTGGCGAGATTCGAAACTGATCGGGTCTTCCGGGAGAAGGAATATCCTTCGTTGACGCAAAAGCTTATCATGGGCTAAGTTGGGACACCCTGCGGGGTTTGAACTTTCGAAAGCCGTGCCGCGGTTATGTGGCAGATGGGAATTTGTTAATATCGGTTGTAGTAAACTTGAAGTAAACTCTTCTGAAATACACCAACCATGTGCGTAACGTGAGTGTCTTTCGGGGTTGATCGAGAGGAGAACACGGTTTACGGGTTATGTCGGCGTAAGTAGGAGTTCGGGATCACTTCTTGATCATTACTAGTTGACGACCGTTCCTTTGTTTCTCTTCTCGCTCTCATTTGCGTATGTTAGCCACCATATATGCTTAGTCGCTGCTGCAACCTCACCACTTTACCCCTTCCTTTCCCATTAAGCTTTGCTAGTCTTGTTACCCATGGTAATGGGATTCTTTGAGTCCTCGTGGCTCCTGATTACTACAACATCGATTGCGAGTACAGGTTATCACGATGATCATGGCCGAGGCGATGTTTGCTTACTTTGGAGTTCTTCTTCGCTTCTTCTTGATCGGGGATAGGTTCGGTCGGCAGCCTGGGCTAGCGAGGTGGATATTGTTTGAGTTTTGTTTATGATTCATCCGTAGTCGGATGTTGATCTTATATGTTGTATTGTTGTATTGTTGTGACATTGTATGTCTTGGATGTATCCCACTATTATGTAATGTTGATGTAATGATATCCACCTTGCAAGCGTCTTCAAGATGCGCTTCTATCCTTAGTGGGACCTTGAGTTCCTTTAGGATAGGTCGCATCTTAGGCGTGATTAAGTTGGTATCGAGCCTCGACCGACCATAGGAGCCCCCTTGATTGTTGGCGTTGTTGAGTCTAGAAGAAAACTATTTTGAGTCTTAGTATTATATATATCGGAGGTAGGATTCTTTTACTCCTCGGTCCCTTAAATCGCTCTGGTGAGGCCTCTGGCGTAGATGTTTTGTCTTTCCTCTCCTCAAATTTCACTAAAAAATTTAGGATCACGCGGTATCTTGGGATCGTTCAGATATTCTTGTGGCGAGAACATTGTTCTTGGTGCCTCGACATTTAGGGGTTGTGGCGGTGTCCGGGGAGTTGAGCTCCGAGGTGTTGTCGTCACAATTTTATCGTTGCAGATTCTGGAATACGAGTTTTGCCGACATCGAAAATCTCTTTTATGCAGTTGTTGGTGAGATAACCTCGGCGCCACCGATCTTGGGGAGTTAGGGAGTATTGCCATAACTTGTATAACGGATGCTCTTGAAGGTTGAGGTACCACGATTTCGAAGGTTTCTTGGTTATGTGTTGACGGATGGATACAATTGGATCTAGGTATTGTTAGTTTGGGTGATATATTTTGTGTCCCTGTCCCCAACACTTGATTGCATAACCAGAAAGTTTGGGAGTTTATAGGTGAAATTCAAGTAGCTCCTAGAAAATCTTTCCAACGGATGCATGATATGAGATTGGGTAAATCTCTATCATATGTATTTGTTCGGCTTATTCTGCAAGCCAAATCCTTTGTTTTGTTTTGTTTTGTGGTATTGAGTTGCTTCAATGCAGTGGTGATTCCATACCTTTCCTAAGCGGTGTTCTCATATTTCTATGGGAGTGCTAATCCTTCTTGATCATCGAGGTCTTCATGTTAATTATTTTCCCAACCGGCGTGCTTCTCTTCAAGTGGATCCGATCATTTCAACATTTGAGATCAATTCTAAGTTTTTCTCAGCGGTATCCGTTTCATCCGTCCCCAAGTTGCCTTTGTTTTCCGCCCTCCACCCTTTTCTTCAAGGACTCAGATTTCTTAATCATGTATCCTTTTATTTGTGGGAAGTCTCTTCATTCTTTTCTTTCAATGTTCTTATCCGGTGATTTCCCATGGAGATGCTCAACAGTTTCAAGTTCATCATCCTTCATTGTTGTTTCTTCTCGGTGGATCCAATTCAAGCTTCGATATTCATCGTATTCCTTTCCTCGTTTCTAATGATATCTCATGCCGATGCACCTCTTAATCATTCACTTCTCGCTATTCTTTTGTTACGGAGTGTTGAAGATATCTCGGAAGGCTCGTCTTTTATTCGAGATCCGTTCAAGTTATTACGAGGTTGTTATCTCATTCAAGACATTTAATTCTCTGGTGCAATCTTTATTTCAAGCAATCCTTCAGCGATGTTTCTTTCGAGTGGGCCCTAACCCACAGGTCTTTTCGAGGATCTTACCTGACTCTTCTAATTTTCCTGGAACTATTCTCAAATTCTTTTCAAAGTTTGACGTAAGAATGGGTTATCATCAGTCATATGCCTTTCTCCAAGATCTTTCAAATTCTTTCCATCGTTGGTTCAACCTTCGGAATTTTCATCCTGGAGTATCTCAACAATTCACGGTGGTTTCTCATTGTCATTCTCAACATTTGAAGACCGAAGAAGAGTTTCTCTTAAATCTTGCTCCATTCACTTCAAGATTCATGGTTCTAGCTTGATGCCATACTCTCATAATTGTTTTCGATTGTGGGAATTCTTTTTACCCATCTGGAGCATTTCATGAGTTGTTCCCATTTCTTTCCTCCGTAGACCATCATGTCATAATTCCTCATTCTCAGCTTTAGCTCTCGTTCTCCAAATCTTACGGTGCATCATTCAAGTATTCTCTAATCAGCTCGTGATCTATTAGTTCATTTGTATCTAAATTCCTCAAGTATCAACGTCATTTCTAATTCCTCCCGGTGAATTGTGCCTTTGCTATGTTCATTTTCAATTCTTACGGTGGTTCGTTCAAGAGTTCTCTTCCTTCGTTATCATATAGTTTCATTCGTTCTTTCCAATTCCACCGGTGGTTCCATCAATACATTCTCAAGTTTGCTCTATATCTCTCTTAATCCTTTCTACGGGAATAAGTAGTATGCCAAATCCATTGCTTGTCATCAATTTAATTTGATGAAGGATAAGCATACAATAAATCTTATTCTTATTTCCTCGAGGTGATTCAACTCTTTTCTTACGGAGATTGTTCATGATGAAGTAATTCTTGGTTCTAGTGTTTCATCTTTTCCTTTCCGGAGTTCCAAGTTTTTCGCATTATCTTGTCATGAAGCTCCATCTAAATGTTGCAAGGCTTCACCTTGTGTTTCAACTTCTCTTTCTTTCTATCATCCTTTTATTACGGAGTTCTTCATGGAGGCTCTACATGGTGGTTAGTCAAGGATTATTTTCATTCTTCAATTGTTCTTCAAGATTTCTCTCGAAGTTATGACCCGTAAGCTATACTCTAAAATAAACATGGTGTTGAACACATGTTTTGTTTTGAAGCGTTCTAGTATTCTTCTTCTTGCATTTGAAGTGCAATTCTTTCTACCTTACCTTTTGAGGTGGTGTCATGTCACTCTTGACAATTTCCTTCATGTTTCATGATTCATATTGTTGTCAAGTATGAGGTATTTTAAATCCATCAATCCCTTTGTTGGAGTTATCTTGTGTCATATTTCACCTAAAGCCTTCCCTAAGGAATGTTGCTATTTGTGGTGCGTATCTATGATCCAATTTTCTCCTTCTCATCTTGGTGAAGAAGTTTGTCATATTTTTGGTGCTCTCAATCAAATCAATGGTTTCCATTAGTGGCCGGTTGTCACCTCATAGTCTTGAGATGTTTTCCATAAGCCCACTACAAGCTTATTCTTTTCGTTGTTGATTTTGCAACAACTCCGTTCAATTCTTCTTTGCAAGGATGCTTTCCAAGCTCATTTATGGCGAAGTTGGCATTTTCTTCTCCATTCTTTTATTTCAATGATCTATCTTCTATTCTTTCTTACGGAGGCATGGTGATGTTACTCTCTTCACTCATCATCTCGAATTGTGAGTATTGTGTTCTTTTCATGCTTATCCATTTAACTTAGGTGTTGTGTCATCTCTTCAAGTTCTTTTCATCTTATCAAGTTTTCATTCTTCTTTTAGTCAGTGCTGCCCAAATTATATCAATCTTATTCCTTCTCTATCTAGTTTTAACGAGTGGTTTCAATATCTATCTTATCACTAAACCTCTTGGTTCTCATCATATTCCTTGTTCCTCTTGTCCAGCGAATTGTTTGCAATCTTGGTCATCTCCATTGTTTTGTTTCTTTCAATTTGTTCAACCTCTCAAGGTTCTTTGGTTTCACTCATTGGTCGAAGAAGCAACTTGTTTTACCTCTTCTCTTCCTCTTTCGTTTCCCTCTGTGCCATCCTAGATCTGGGGCGAGATCCTCTAAATAGTGGTGGAGTGTTTATAGCGCCCGGATACAACTTTCCATATTAATAACTCCAACTCTTGCCTTTTAGGAGATGCGATATATTATTTCCTCCGTGGTTGGTTTTTGTCTTTTGTTTTGCATTTTGTTCATGTCATGCATCTCATCTCATAGCATCATCGCATTGCATCTGCTTGTTTTCATAAAGCTTGCATCTGTTAAGTAGTTGTCGCGTTCCCCTCGCCGCCGTTGACGTTCGAGGCCAATCGAGTTTTCGCTTCCCTCTTGACCGTGACCACCTAACCTCTCTTGCCAGCTCGCAGTTCCCTCGCGCGCGCGTCCGAAACTCCCCCGAACCCGACCCGGGCAGTCGTTACCGTTGTGTCCGGATCATCCCCTAACGTCTACAAAACATCTCCATTTTCTTAATTGAGCGTCCTAACCTATATTTTCTCGGCCGTCGATCTAAATCGTAGGGTCTAACCTAATTCCATTTCTCTATATATTAGTCCAACCCTAGACCAATCCCTAAAATCTAGCCTCTTGTCCCATCCTCCCAACCGCCGCCGCCACTCCATTGAATCCCCCTCGGGATCCATCCCCAATCAGCCCAGCTACCTTCCTCCAACCAGCTCCGCAGCCTCCTCCCCGATCTGCGCAGCCATCCAACCAGCGAAAATCCCTGCTGCCCCGACCGAGAGGGAGCTCCTCCCGTTTGCTCCTCTCTCCACGGCGTCGTTACCGCCGGCGAACCCAACCACCACCATCACGTTCTTCGTCTTCCCCACCATCCAGCCGCCGCTCGCGTGTGCTCTTCCTCCACTGCCTCCTGGATGTCCGGCGACCGCAGCCGTCTTAATCCACGCGACCTCAGGAGCAGAAGCTCCTGCAACCGTCTTCATCCGCTCCCGCAGCCGCGGACGTCCCGTCGAGCCGCTCGGCCCTGTCCATTCCTCGATCGCCACCGAGTCGTCCCGTCGTCGCATCTCTTCCAGCGAGCACCATCGGTTGTGGCGCCCTTCCTTCCATCTCTCCTTCGCTCTCCTCTCTCGCTCATGTTTCCTCTCTCTTCTACGTGCGGAGGCCGCTCGAGCCTGCTGCGCGCGCACCTTCTTCGATCCGGCGGACCGGCCGTCCCAAGCCCCAATTCACCTGTCCGCTTCGTTCCTGCCGTCCCGCCGGACCCTCGCCGTCGCCCTGCATCCAACCGCCAAGCCAGATCACCGCCGCTGCTCTGCTTCCTAACGAGCAGAGGACCGCGCCCGCAACCCCCTGCCTCGTCCCAATCTCAAGGCCCAGCTCCTACCGAGCTTCCCCTGACCTGAGGCCGTCGTCCTCGACCACGCCAAGGCCCAGTTCAGGCCGCCTCCGCTCCTCCTCACCTCGCCCGCGTCGCCGGGATCGCGCCAGGTTCCTCGCGCGGCTGACGTGCCTCTTCTCGTCTGCACCAAGTCCCCGCGCCGCCGTTTGCCTCGTTCTGGACCTCCTCTGCATCGAGCGCTCTGCTCCAGCGCTGCTGTCTCCCTCGCGCGACGACCAGCGCCTCGTCCCGCTCCTCGCTCGCGTTGACCGCGACCACCCCGCGCCTGGTCGCTGCCCGTTGACAGCGGCGCCTTGAGATCGCGCCTAGGCCCGCCATGGCAGCCTCCCAGATCCGGCAAGGCCAGTGCGCCCCTCTGCGACCTCCCCTCAATGGGCCAAGGCCCATGGTGAGCCTCAGCGCCCATGTCCTGTTTGGCCTGTGCTCTAATTCAGCCCGACATGTTTTTTTTCAGATCCATGAATTTAGCTATTATCCGGTGATTTACATTTTCTGAAAACCCCTAGATTTCATGCATTTAATAACTCACAAATGGTGCATCGGTTAAAATGTTTTATATATGGAGAATGCTTAGAATTTCATCTAGTTTCATATTTGGCCACTTTCATCCATGGTTGAAATGTTTAAAATGCTGTTTGTTTAAATTTGCTCAAATGCCATGTTAAAATGATTTATTTCATAACTAAATAACCATAGCTCGGTTTTAAATAAACTTTATATGTAAATGGGGTGGAAAAATGCCTAGTTTAACTTGATGCACTTTATTTTGCTGTTTAACAACATTAAAATTGTGTTTAGGGCAGAACAGTAGCAAATTCGAAATATGCATATGAGGATTTTCCGGAATTGTTGTTTGTTGTTCGGCCTCATTTAAACTTGCCTAAATAGTTAGTTTTATTATGCTTCACCTCTTGCCATGTTAACAACATTTAATCCGGACATGCATCATACTTGGTTGTGCATCATGCCATGATTATGTGATGGTTGTTTACCATGTTGTTTGTTTCTTTCCGGTGTTGCTTCTTAGTTCCGGTAATGTTGCGATTGTGAGGATTCGTTCGACTACTCCCGTTCATCTTCTTCATGGACTCGTTCTTCTTCCTAGCGGGATTTCAGGCAAGATGACCGTCACCTTGGATCTCATTACTATCATTGCTATGCTAGTTGCTTCGTTCTATCGCTTTGCTGCGCTGCCTATCATTTGCTCTTCAAGCCTCCCAATTTGCCATGTCAGCCTCTAACCTTTGTCACCCCTCCTAGCAAACCGTTGTTTGGCTATGTTACCGCTTTTTCTCAGCCCCTCTTATAGCGTTGCTAGTTGCAGGTGAAGATGAAGATTGCTCCATGTTGGATTATGTTTATGTTGGGATATCACAATATCTCTTATATTATTAATGCATCTATATACTTGGTAAAGGGTGGAAGGCTCGGCCTTATGCACAGTGTTTTGTTCCCTCTTGCCGCCCTAGTTTCCGTCATATCGGTATTATGTTCCCGGACTTTGCGTCCCTAGCAGTTGGGTGATTTATGGGACCCCCTTGACGATTCGCTTTGAATAAGACTCCTCGGCAAGGCCCAACATTGGTTTTACCATTTGCCTCACCTATGCCCTTTTCCCTTGGGTTTCGGAACCGGGGTCATCTTTATTTAGCCCCGGGCAGTTCTCCTTCAGTGCTGGCCCAAACCGGCGATGTCCGGCGCCCCTGGCAATCGGGGTCTATACCAACCCGGCGTCTGGCTCATCCGGTGTGCCACGAGCGAGATATGTGCAGCTCCTATCGGGATTTGTCGGCACATCCGGCGGCTTTGCTGGTCTTGTTTTATTCTTGTCGAAATGTCTTGTAGCGGGATTAGAGACTGATCGGGTCTTCCGGGAGAAGAATATCCCGTTGACCGCGAGAGCTTATCATGGGCTAAGTTGGGACACCCTGCGAGGTTTGAACTTTCGGCCGTGCCAGCGGTTATGTGGCAGATGGGAATTTGTTAATATCCGGTTGTAGTAAACTTGAAGTAAACTCTTCTAAAATACACCAACCGTGTGTGTAACCGTGAGTGTCTCTTTTGGGGTTGATCGAGAGGAGAACACGGTTTACGGGTTATGTCGGCGTAAGTAGGAGTTCAGGATCACTTCTTGATCATTACTAGTTGACGACCGTTCCTTTGTTTCTCTTCTCGCTCTCATTTGCGTATGTTAGCCACCATATATGCTTAGTCGCTGCTGCATCCTCACCACTTTACCTTCCTTTCCCATTAAGCTTTGCTAGTCTTGTTACCCATGGTAATGGGATTCTTTGAGTCCTCGTGGCTCTGATTACTACAACATCGATTGCGAGTACAGGTTATCACGATGATCATGGCCTTAAGGCGATGTTTGCTTACTGGAGTTCTTCTTACCTTCTTCTTGATCGAGGGATAGGTTCGGTCGGCCTGAGGCTAGCTAGAGTGGATATTGTTTGAGTTTACATTTATGATTCATCCGTAGTGGGATGTTGATCTTATATGTTGTATTGTTGTATTCTTGTGACATTGTATGTCTTGGATGTATCCCAGCTATTATGTAATGTTGATGTAATGATATCCACCTTGCAAAGCGTCTTCAAGATGCGCTTCTATCCTTAGTGGGACCTTGAGTTCCTTTAGGATAGGGTCGCATCTTGAGGTGACATATCGCCTCCCCACTCACTGGTAAAACCTCTTATTCCCCAAGAGCCATAATTGATGGTGCGGTTAGGTTACCCACACGTATTGATGAGAATCCCATGATAAGGGGACACGATCTACTGCTTCGATAAGGCGTGCCAAGGAAACCGCCTCGCGATAGGTGCGATGGCTGGTTGTGAAAAACAGTTAAATATAACGACCGAGCCATGGTGTGATGCTGCAAAATCGTCGTGGATTAGATCTGTGGAAATATTATTCTCTCTCTGGCGGTATGTGGAATTTGTTTTGAGCCGGACACTATCCTTGTGTTCAAAATCTTCTATGGAGTATTCGGAGGAACCGCCTTGCAATGCGAAGATAATCTGCGCGTCGGACTCATCGTCATTGAAGCCTGGTTCATGGAGCTCTTGAGGAGTCTGGATTAGGGGTCCTCGGACGGCGGACTATATACTTTAGGCAGATTGTTGGACTATGAAGATACAAGATTGAAGACTTCATCCCGTTTCCGGATGGGACTCTCCTTGGCGTGGAAGGCAAGTTTGGCGATATGGATATGTAGATCTCCTCCCTTGTAACCGACTCTGTGTAACCCTAGCCCCCTCCGGTGTCTATATAAATCGGAGGGTTTAGTCCGTAGGACAACAACAATCATACCATAGGCTAGCTTCTAGGGTTTAGCCTCTACGATCTCGTGGTAGATCAACTCTTGTAATACTCATATCATCAAGATCAATCAAGTAGGAAGTAGGGTATTACCTCCATCGAGAGGGCCTGAACCTAGGTAAACATCGTGTCCCCCGCCTCCTGTTACCATCCGCCTTAGACGCACAGTTCGGGACCCCCTACCCGAGATCCGCCGGTTTTGACACCGACAGTCTCATCGTAGTCAACTCCTTGAACTTGTCGAAAACCTTTCACAACAAGTCGAGCTTTGTAGATAGTAACATTACCGTCAACGTCAGTCTTCTTCTTGAAGATCCATTTATTCTCTATGGCTTGTCGATCATCGGGCAAGTCAACCAAACTCCACACTTTGTTCTCATACATGGATCCCATCTCAGATTTCATGTCCTTAAGCAATTTCGCGGAATCTGGGCTCATCATCACTTCCTCATAGTTCATAAGTTTTTCATGGTCAAGTAACATGACCTCCAGAACAGGATTACCATACCACTCTGGTGTGGACCTTACTCTAATTGACCTACGAGGTTCGGTAGTAACTTGATATGAAGTTTCATGATCATGATCATTAGCTTCCTCACTAATTGGTGTAGGAATCACATGAACTGATTTCTTTGATGAACTACTTTCCAATTCAGGAGAAGGTACACTTACCTCATCAAGTTATAGTTTCCTCCCACTCACTTCTTTAGGAGAAACTCCTTCTCTAGAAAGGATCCATTCTTAACAACGAATATCTTGCATTCGGTTTGTGATAGAAGGTGTACCCAAATGGTCTCCTTTGGGTATCCTATGAGGACATATTTCTCGATTTGGGTTCGAGCTTATTAGGCTGAAGCTTTTCACATAAGCATCGCAACCCCAAACTTTAAGAAAGCGACAACTTGGGTTTCTTGCCAAACCACGATTCATACGGTATCGTCTCGGTGGTTTAGATGGGGCCCTATTTAGCGTGAATGCAGCTGTCTCTAAAGCATAGCCCCAAAATGATAGCGGTAAATCAGTAAGAGACATCATAGATCGCACCATATCCAATAAAATGCGATTCTGACGTTCGGACACACCATTACTCCGTGGTGTTCGGATAGGCGTGAGTTGCGAAACTAATACTGCCTTGTTTCAAATGAAGACCAAACTCATAACTCAAATATTCACCTCCACGATCAGATCATAGAAACTTTATTTTCTTGTTATGATGATTTTCCACTTCACTCTGAAATTCTTTGAACTTTTCAATGTTTGGACTTATGTTTCATCAAGTAGATATACCCATATATGCTCAAATCATCGAGAAGATCAGAAATAACGATACACCATGAGCCTCAACACTCATCGGACCGCATACATCGGTATGTATTATTTCCAACAAGTTTGTTGCTCGCTCCATTGTTCGGAGAAGCGGAGTATTAGTCATCTTGCCCATGAGGTATATTTACTTAAGCATCAAGTGATTCATAATCAAGTGATTCCAAAAGCCCATCGACATGGAGTTTCTTCACGCGCTTTACACCAATATGACCTAAGCGGCGATTACCACAAATAAGTTGCATTATCATTATTAAACTTATATCTTTTGGCTTCACACTATGAATATGTGTATCACTACTATCGAGATTCAGCAAAAATAGACCACTCATCAAGGGTGTATGACCATAAAAGATAGTACTCATATAAATAGAACAACCATTATTCTCGATTTAAATGAATAAAAGTCTTGCATCAAACAAGATCCAGATATAACGTTCATGCTTAGCGGCACCAAATAACAATCATTCAGGTCTAAAACTAATCCCTAAGGTAGATGTAGAGGTAGCGTGGGGACGGCGATCACATCGACTTTGGAACCATTTCCCACGTGCATCGTCACCTCGTCCTTAGCCAATCTTCGTTTAATTCGTAGCCCCTGTTTTGAGTTGCAAATATGAGCAACAGAACCAGTATCAAATACCCATGCGCTACTACGAGCATTAGTAAGGTACACATCGATAACATGTATATCAAATATACCTTTCACTTTGCCATCCTTCTTATCCGCCAAATACTTGGGACAGCTCCGCTTCGGTGACGATCCCTTGCGGTAAAGCACTTCGGTCTAGGGCTTAGGTCCGGACTTGGGGTTCTTCACTTGACGATAACTTGCTTGCCGTTCTTCTTGAAGTTCCGTTCTTCCCTTTGCCCTTTTCTTGAAACTAGTGGTCTTGTTAACCATCAACACTTGATGCTCCTTGTTGATTTCTACCTCCGCAGCCTTTAGCATTGCGAAGAGCTGGGAATTATCTTATCCATCCCTTGCATATTATAGTTCATCACAAAGCTTTTGTAGCTTGGTGGCGATGATTGAAGAACTCATCAATGACACTATCAACAGGAAGATTAACTCCCGGTTGAGTCAAGTGGTTGTGGTACCCGGACATTACAGTATATGTTCATGACAAGACTATTCTCCTCCATTTTGCGGTTGTAGAACTTATTGGAACATTATATCTCTTAGTCCGGGCATTTGCATGAAATATTAACTTCAACTCTGGAACATCTCATATGCTCCATAGCGTTCAAAAGCGTCGCTGAAGTCCGTTCTAAGCCGTAAAGCATAGCACCTTGAACTATCGAGTAGTCATCGGCTTTGCTCGCCGGAGCGTTCATAACATGCTGGAGTTGCTCCTGCAGCGGGTCTTGCACCTAGCGGTGCTTCCAAAGCGTAATTACGTGTAGCAATGAGGTAATCCTCAAGTTATGGACCCAGTCCGTGTAGTTGCTACCATCATCTTTCAACTTATCTTTCTCTAGGAACACATTAAAATTCAAAGGACGATGCACGGGCCATTGATCTACAACAACATAGACATGCAAAATACTATCGGTACTAAGTTCATGATAAATTAAAGTTCAATTAATCATATTACTTAAGAAGTCCCACTTAGATAGACATCCATCTAGTCATTTAAATGATCACGTGATCCAAATCAACTAAACCATGTCGATCATCACGTGAGATGGAGTAGTTTTCAATGGTAAACATCACAATGTTCATTGATCGTCTCTAATGTATCTATAATTTTGATTGTTCCATGATGTTATATTATCAATCTTGGATGTTTATAATCATTTTATAGTCATTTTATATCATTTTGGTACTAATCTATTGACATAGTGCCAAGTGCAAGTTGATGTTTTTCCATGTTTTTTACATCATGAGAAAATCAATACAGACGGAGTCAAATGCCACGAAACTCCATGATGATTTTTATGGGCGAAGGAAGAAGTTGGGCCTGGTTGCACTGGGGGAGTCCCAAGGAGGGACAACCAACCAGGCGTGCCAAGTGTGCGGCCCCAGTGGGTTGTGCCACCTCGGGTGCCCGGGACCGCCTCTTTGCTCTATAAATACCCCAAAATACCAGAACCCTAGGGGTGTCGACAAAATATTCATCCAGCCGCATGAGAGTCCGAACCACGGATCAATCTAGACACCATCCCGGATGGGGTTCACCACCTCCATTGGTGCCTCTCGATGATCGTGAGTAGTTCTTTGTAGACCTTCGGGTCCGTACTTAGTAGCTAGATGGCTTTCTCTCTCTTGCTGAATTCTCAATACAATGGTCTCTTGGAGATCCATATGATGTAACCCTTTTTGCGGTGTGTTTGTTGGGATCCGATGAACTTCGAGTTTATGATTAGTTATATCTTTTTATATCCATGAAAGTTATTTGAGTTTCTTTGATCTCTTATAGCCTCGTATTTCTTCTCGGTATTTGGATTTTGTTTGGCCAACTTGATCTATTTATCTTGCAATGGGAAGAGGTGCACAGTAGTGAGTTCGATCTTCGGTGCTTGATCGATGTGACGAAAGGAACCGACTGCGTATGTATCGTTGCTACTAAGGATAAAAGATGGGATCTATATCTCGCAATAGATAAATGGTTCTCGTCTACATCATGTCATCGTTCTTATTGCATTACTCCGTTTTTCCATGAACTTAATACACTAGATGCATCTTTGGATAGCGGTCGATGTGTGGAGTAATAGTAGTAGATGCGAGGCAGGAGTCGGTCTACTAATCTTGGATGTGATGCCTATGTAATGATCATTGCCTGGATATCCTCATAGTTATTTGAATTTATATCAATTACCCAACAGTAATTTATTTACCCACGTTTGCTATCTTTCTCGAGAAAAGCCACTAGTGAAACCTATGGCCCACGGGTCTTCTTCCTCATATATTTACTTGCGATCTACCTTTCCTTTGCATTTTATTCAGATCTATTAACCCAAAAATACAAAAATACTTTGCTGCACTTTATTTTATTTGCGATCTATTATTTCACTTTGATCCAAGTACCGAACATACAACATCTGCGTTAAATGCGTTCGATCTACTACATCGGCACAAAATAGCACCTTTGTATTTGAGTGTCCTTGAGCTCTCGAACTAGCTACGGTGGCTGCGTAGTTCAAAAGCGAATCCCCTCCTGGTACGCCTCGGGCCTCCTTTTATAGAAAAGGGGTTGCCACAGTGGCACAGGAGGTGGAAAAACCTCTGTGTCAAGCTTATCACTGCGGCATTATGGGACAAAGTGCATTAAATCGCTACTTAGGTGTCCATTAGCTTTATTGGGGGCGAGGCAGGCCCATCCATCCTTCGCGCTCCGCCTCACTTGACACGCCCGAGCCAGCGGTGCATGCAGCGCCATGTAGGCGAGCAGGCTCTTGAGGTGGCGCGATGGCAGGACCTTCACGAGATCTGCATGCCTCCGCAGGTGCTTGCTGAGTTGGCATGGAAGCCGCATGTTGCCATATGGCGCTGCCCGGCTGGTTGGGCTGGCAGCTGCATCTGACAGCGGAGTCTTATTGGCCTGAACTGGCGGTGGCCCCAGCGCGCGCCGATATGGGTCTTGCGGGGGCGGCGAGGGTCTTCAGCGGCGTCGTAGTTGTCCCCGGCAAGGCACTTGCGGGGTGTCTTGTGGATTCCCTCGGCTAGGATCCCGCCGAGGGTTGCCGTCTTCTGGTCCTCATCTGATCTCACATGTTTATGATCTTGACGAAGATCTGCATGACACCATGGGGTGCCTCCGAGCCCTGGTTCCAATGTAGTTTTCGGCGGTGTTGGAACCTTTGGGCTCAAGGGCTATCACGCCCAATATCGACCCTATCCAAAAGGAACTCGAAGGTCCCACCAAGGATAGACCCCATATTGAAGCGCTTTTACAAGGTGGGTATCATTACATCAACATTACATAATACATAGGGATACATACATAAGGCACAAGCGCCACAAGAATACATCAACATCATATACAAGAGATCAACATCCGACTACGGATGGAACATAAACGAAACTCAAACAATATCCACCCTACTAGCACAGGCTGCGACCTGGAACCTATCCACGATCGAAGAAGCGGAAGAAGAACTCCAACACAAGCAAACATCGCTCTCACGTCATGATCATCGCACAACTGTACACCAGGCAATGGTGGTGTAGTGTCTGTGAGCCACGAGGACTCAGCAATCCCATTACCATGGGTATCAAGACTAGCAAAGCTTAAAGGGAAAGGAAGGGGTAAAGTGGTGAGGTTGCAGCAGCGACTAAGCATATATGGTGGCTAACATACGCAAATGAGGCGAGAAGAGAAACAAAGGCGATGCGTCAACTAGTAATGATCAAGAAGTGATCACGAACTCCTACTTCGTCAAACATAACCCGAAACCGTGTTCTCCTCTCGATCAACCCGAAAAAGACACTCACGGTTACGCTGCACGGTTGGTGTATTTTAATAGAGATCAACCGGGTTTTCTACAACGGACATTAACAAATTCCCATCTGCCACATAACGCGGAGCACGGCTCTCGAAAGTTTATACCTGCTGGGGTGTCCCAACTTAGCCCATGATAAGCTCTCGCGATCAGCGAAGGATATTCCTTCTCCCGGGAAGACCGATTAGTCTCGGAATCCGGCTACAAGACATTCGGCGACAATAAAACAAGACCAGCAAAGCCGCCGGATGTGCCGACAAATCCTGATAAGTGCACGTACCTGGTCTCGAGGCACACCGGATAAGTCAAGCTACTGAGTAAAACCAACCCTCGAGTTGCCCGTGGTGGCCCAAGTCTGCTCGGTTGGGACCAACACTCGAAGGAGCACGGCCGGGGGGCTAAAATAAAGATGACCCTTGGGCTCCGGAAACCCAAGGGAAAAAAGGGTATAGGTGAGGCAAATGGTAAAACCAATGTTGGGCCTTCTTTGGAAAAGTCTTATTCAAAGCGAACTGTCAAGGGGTCCCATAAATCACCCGACGCGTTAGGGGCGCAAAATCCGGGAACATAATACCGATATGGCGGAAACTAGTGCGGCAAAGTGGAACAAAACACCGGGCATAAGGCCGAGCCTTCCACCTTTACCAAGTATATAGATGCATTAATAATATAAGATATATTGTGATATCCCAACAAGTAAACATGTTCAACAAGGAACAACATCTCCATGTTCAACAAGGAACAAACTTCATCTTCACCTGCAACTAACAACGCTATAAGAGGGGCTGAGCAAAGCGGTAACATAGCCAAACAACGGTTTGCTAGGAAGGGTAACAAAGGTTAGAGGCTGACATGGCAATTAGGTGAAGCTTGGCAGACAAGTGATAGGTAGCGCAGCATAGCGAAAAAACGAAGCGACTAGCATAGCAATGATAGTAGTGAGATCCAGGGTAGCGGTCATCTTGCCTGAAATCCGCAAGGAAGAAGAGCGAGTCCATGAAGAAGACGAGCGGATGAAGCCGAACCAAGCGTGAGCGAGCGAATCCTCACGATCATAGCATAGCAGGAACTAACAAGAAGAAGCACACAACATAGTAAACACACCACACATAGACAAGACATGATGCAAAACAAGCATGATGCATGACAAAGCTACATGAAGCTACTCATGGCAAGGATGATGCAAACAAAAGCAACACATCAAAGGCGAGGTTTAAATGAGGCGGGAACAACATATAACAATTCCGGTAAGTCCTCATATGCAAATTTCGAAATTGGTCCAGATATGAATAAACCTTATGTTCAAGTTGTTAAACAGCAAGTTAAGATGCACCACGATGATCTACACGAAATTCTAGTCAAGTTACATATAAAGTTCATTAGATTGAGACTACGGCTTAGAAGATATGAGCAAAACAAGATAAGCATGGCATGGATGCAAAATGCATACCAACATCAAGCAAACACCTCAAAACAAGGATGCAACATGATAATATGAAACTACATGCAAAATCAAGCAAGTTTCATATAGAGCACACTCAAAAGCGAACAGCAGTTCAACACATACACCCTATACAAGTTATAGCAACAATCTGTCCAAAACAGCAACTAAGCATATTGCAAGCATCAAAACAACAAGCTAGAGCATCTCAACGTAATAACAAAAGGAATGGGCATGATGTACAGGTAAAGCACTACAAAACATGAACACTGAGCTATCTCCAGAAACAACTAGAACATGCTCAAAAACACATGGCAAGATTGCAAATAATAACAGTTTCAGACTTTGCAGAAAATAACATCAGGTTGCAATTTTAGAGCTATGAAACAACATGTTACAGGAACTTATCATGGCAAACAAAGGCATGGCATGAATCTACTAAATGCATAGAACAAAAGTCCCTTACTGACCATAAGCCAAAAAGGATCAGAAAATATGATGGCACCCATGTAAACATGGCAAGTTATATAACAGATTCATACATGGCAGGAACAACGATAAGTAGGCATGTTGGTGAGCTTGAACCACTCACTACAGAGCAATACATGGCATGTCAAGGCAAACAACAGTAAGAAGACATGTTTATGGAGCTAAGCATGGCAAGAACAACATCATAGCATGCAAGGATCAACTACAACAACCTTGGCAAAATTGAATAACATGTAAACAACACCTTGGAAACATTTTATAGCAAAAGTAGAGCTCGATTGACTCAAGCTAGACTACTCCATAATTTCAAACAAGGGCATGGATGGATAGAGCAAGACATGTTTTACAAAACATCCTTACTGAAGTAACTCAAAATATGCATGGATCTCGGTAGCATCAAGTTAACATGGCATGAAAATATCGACAAAAGCAGGGTTGAAAACAGCAACACCGAGGAAGCCTACTTTACATGCTTGTGCTAGTCACCACATTGATCACAAAAATACATGGCATACACTCCTGGAAAGATGGCATGGCATATTACAAAACACATGTAGGACTCAAATTCATAGGATGCACACATCAATCATGGTAAAAATAAAGTTATTTGAGTTTCTTTGATCTCTTATAGCCTCGTATTTCTTCTCTGGTATTTGGATTTTGTTTGGCCAACTTGATCTATTTATCTTGCAATGGGAAGAGGTGCCTGGTAGTGAGTTCGATCTTACGGTGCTTGATCCCAGTGACAGAAAGGGAACCGACACGTATGTATCGTTGCTACTAAGGATAAAAAGATGGGATCTATATCTACGCAATAGATAAATGGTTCTCGTCTACATCATGTCATCGTTCTTATTGCATTACTCCGTTTTTCCATGAACTTAATACACTAGATGCATGCTGGATAGCGGTCGATGTGTGGAGTAATAGTAGTAGATGCAGGCAGGAGTCGGTCTACTAATCTTGGATGTGATGCCTATGTAATGATCATTGCCTGGATATCCTCATAGTTATTTGAATTTATATCAATTACCCAACAGTAATTTATTTACCCACCGTTTGCTATCTTTCTCGAGAAAAGCCACTAGTGAAACCTATGGCCCACGGGTCTTCTTCCTCATATATTTACTTGCGATCTACCTTTCCTTTGCATTTTTATTCAGATCTATTAACCCAAAAATACAAAAAATACTTTGCTGCACTTTATTTTATTTGCGATCTATTATTTCACTTTGATCCAAGTACCGAACATACAACATCTCTGCGTTCAGCACACGTTCGATCTACTACATCAGCACAAAATAGCACACTGTATTTCAGAGTGTCCTTGAGCTCTCGAACTAGCTACGGTGGCTGCGTAGTTCCAAAAAGCCGAATCCCCCTCCTGGTCGCCTCGGGCCTCCTTTTATAGAAAAAGGGGTTGCCACAGTGGCACAGGAGGTGGAAAAACCTACAGTGTCAAGCTTATCACCACGGCATTATGGGACAAAGTGCATTAAATCGCTACTTAGGTGTCCATTAGCTTTATTGGGGACGAGGGCAGGCCCATCCATCCTTCGCCGCTCCGCCTCACTTGACTGCGCCCGGGCCAGCGGTGCATGCAGCGCCATGTAAGGCGAGCAGGCTCTTGAGGTGGCCGCGGTGGCAGGACCTTCACGAAGATCTGCATGCCTCCACGCGGTGCTTGCTGAGTTGGCATGGAAGCCGCATGTTGCCACGCTGTGACGCTGCTTGGCTGGTTGGGCTGGCAGCTGCATCTGACGGCGGCGGAGTCTTGATGGCTTGGGCACTGGCGGTGGCCCTGGCGCCTTGATATGGGTCTTGCTGCGGGCCCGGCAGGGGTCTTGCCGCGGCGTCGTAGTTGTCCCCGGCAAGGCACTTGCGGGGTGTCTTGTGGATTCCCTCGGCTAGGATCCCGCCGAGGGTTGCCGTCTTCTGGTCCTCATCTGATCTCACATGTTTATGATCTTGACGAAGATCTGCATGACACCATGGGGGTGCCTCCCGAGCCCTGGTTCCAATGTAGTTTTCGACGGTGTTCGGAACCTTTGGGCTCAAGGGCTGTCACGCCCAATATGCGACCCTATCCAAAAGGAACTCGAAGGTCCCACCAAGGATAGACCCGCATATTGAAACGCTTTTGCAAGGTGGGTATCATTACATCAACATTACATAATACATAGGGATACATACATAAGGCACAACTGCCACAAGAATACATCAACATCATATACAAGAGATCAACATCCGACTACGGATGGAACATAAACAGAAACTCAAACAATATCCACCCTACTAGCACAGGCTGCCGACCTGGAACCTATCCCCTGATCGAAGAAGCAGAAGAAGAACTCCAACACAAGCAAACATCGCTCTCACGTCATGATCATCGCACAACCTGTACGCACTGGCTGGTGGTGTAGTAATCTGTGAAGCCACGAGGACTCAACAATCCCATTACCATGGGTATCAAGACTAGCAAAGCTTAAAGGGAAAGGAAGGGGTAAAGTGGTGAGGTTGCAGCAGCGACTAAGCATATATGGTGGCTAACATCGCGCAAATGAGGCGAGAAGAGAAACAAAGGCGGTCGTCAACTAGTAATGATCAAGAAGTGATCCGAACTCCTACTTCGTCAAACATAACCCGAAACCGTGTTCTCCTCTCGATCAACCCGAAAAGAGACACTCACGATTCGCTACACGGTTGGTGTATTTTAATAGAGATCAACCGGGTTTTCTACAACGGACATTAACAAATTCCCATCGCCACATAACGCGGGCACGGCTCTCGAAAGTTTATACCTGCGAGGGTGTCCCAACAAGCCCATGATAAGCTCTCGCGATCAACGAAGGATATTCCTTCTCCCGGGAAGACCGATTAGTCTCGGAATCCGGCTACAAGACATTCGACAGCAATAAAACAAGACCAGCAAAGCCGCCCGGATGTGCCGACAAATCCTGATAGAGTCGTACGTACCTCGGTCTCGGGGCACACGGATAAGTCAAGCTACGAGTAAAACCAACCCTCGAGTTGCCCGTGGTGGCCCTTGAGTTGCTCGGTTCGGACCAACACTCGAAGGAGCAGCGGCCGGGGGGCTAAAATAAAGATGACCCTTGGGCTCCGAAACCCAAGGAAAAAAAGGGTATAGGTGAGGCAAATGGTAAAACCAATGTTGGGCCTTCTTTGGAAAAGTCTTATTCAAAGCGAACTGTCAAGGGGTCCCATAAATCACCCGACGCGTTAGGGGCGCAAAATCCGGGAACATAATACCGATATGGCGGAAACTAGTGCGGCAAGAGTGGAACAAAACACCGAGGCATAAGGCCGAGCCTTCCACCCTTTACCAAGTATATAGATGCATTAATAATATAAGATATATTGTGATATCCCAACAAGTAAACATGTTCCAACAAGGAACAACATCTCCATGTTCAACAAGGAACAAACTTCATCTTCACCTGCAACTAACAACGCTATAAGAGGGGCTGAGCAAAGCGGTAACATAGCCAAACAACGGTTTGCTAGGAAGGGTAACAAGGTTAGAGGCTGACATGGCAATTAGGTAGGCTTGAGCGACAAGTGATAGGTAGCGCAGCATAGCGAAAAACGGCGACTAGCATAGCAATGATAGTAGTGAGATCAGGGTAGCGGTCATCTTGCCTGAAATCCGCAAGGAAGAAGAAGCGAGTCCATGAAGAAGGCGAGCGGATGAAGCCGAACCAAGCGTGAGCGAGCGAATCCTCACGATCGCATAGCATAGCAGGAACTAACAAGAAGAAGCACACAACATAGTAAACACACCACACATAGACAAGACATGATGCAAAACAAGCATGATGCATGACAAAGCTACATGAAGCTACTCATGGCAAGGGATGATGCAAACAAGAGCAACACATCAAAGCAGGTTTAAATGAGGCCGGAACAACATATAACAATTCGGTAAGTCCTCATATGCAAATTTCGAAATTGGTCCAGATATGAATAAACCTTATGTTCAAGTTGTTAAACAGCAAGTTAAGATGCACCACGATGATCTACACGAAATTCTAGTCAAGTTACATATAAAGTTCATTAGATTGAGACTCGGCTTAGAAGATATGAGCAAAACAAGATAAGCATGGCATGGATGCAAAATGCATACCAACATCAAGCAAACACCTCAAAACAAGGATGCAACATGATAATATGAAACTACATGCAAAATCAAGCAAGTTTCATATAGAGCACACTCAAAAGCAGAACAGCGGTTCAACACATACACCCTATACAAGTTATAGCAACAATCTGTCCAAAACAGCAACTAAGCATATTGCAAGCATCAAAACAACAAGCTAGAGCATCTCAACGTAATAACAAAAGGAATGGGCATGATGTACAGGTAAAGCACTACAAAACATGAACACTGAGCTATCTCCGAAACAACTAGAACATGCTCAAAAACACATGGCAAGATTGCAAATAATAACAGTTTAGGACTTTAGAGAAAATAACATCAGGTTGCAATTTTAGAGCTATGAAACAACATGTTACAGGAACTTATCATGGCAAACAAAGGCATGGCATGAATCTACTAAATGCATAGAACAAAAGTCCCTTACTGACCATAAGCCAAAAAGGATCGAGAAAATATGATGGCACCCATGTAAACATGGCAAGTTATATAACAGATTCATACATGGCAGGAACAACGATAAGTAGGCATGTTGGTGAGCTTGAACCACTCACTACAGAGCAATACATGGCATGTCAAGGAAAACAACAGTAAGAAGACATGTTTATGGAGCTAAGCATGGCAAGAACAACATCATAGCATGCAAGGATCAACTACAACAACCTTGGCAAAATTGAATAACATGTAAACAACCTGCCAGGAAACATTTTATAGCAAAAGTAGAGCTCGATTGACTCAAGCTAGACTACTCCATAATTTCAAACAAGGGCATGGATGGATAGAGCAAGACATGTTTTACAAAACATCCTTACTGAAGTAACTCAAAATATGCATGGATCTCTCGGTAGCATCAAGTTAACATGGCATGAAAATATCAGCAAAACAGGGTTGAAAACAGCAACACCAGGAAGCCTACTTTACATGCTTGTGCTAGTCACCACATTGATCACAAAAATACATGGCATACACTCCTGGAAAGATGGCATGGCATATTACAAAACACATGTAGGACTCAAATTCATAGGATGCACACATCAATCATGGTAAAAATGACAAAAGTGCAAGTTCTGTTAAGAAACAGAAACTAACATCACATAGCACTCTTCTAACAGCATTTCGGGCATCAAGATGAGCTCAAATGAAAAAATGATGCAATGAGATGAAATGATCTACTCATCGAGGCGAACATTTCGACATATTACACGCGCAAAACGAAGCAACGATGACAGAGATATGATGCGATGAAAAAGCAATAAAATATTCTGAATCGGGACTTAGTGGAATTTTGGGGAGGAAAGAAGTCAACCATGGCGCGGAATTTGAGGATAGCGGATTTCGCCGGAAGCAGGGCGGGAGGCGGCGGGCGGGTCGGAGGGGCAGGGGCAGCCTGCGGGGATCGGGCGGATCTCGCCGGATCCGGCCGGATCCGCGAGCGGAGGCGGCGAGGCGGCGGCCAGCAGCAGCCGAGGGCCCAGCGGAGCGGGCCACGTTGGGAGCCGGCAGAGCCGGCCGGGCGGCAGCTGGGCGCGCGAGGCTGGCTGAGGGCGCCTGGCGGAGGCTGGAGGAAGCCGGGCGGGGCGGAGGCCGCCAGGCGGAGCCGAGGTGGCTGGCCGGCCGGCCAGCGGCTGGCCCGCGAGGGGCCAGCCGGCGAGTGGCCAGGCGGTGAGGCAATGAGGGCGCAAGCGGAGATGCTGGCCAGGGGGGCAGCGATGGGCAGGCGGGCGGTCGGGCGGCGTGGGGGCGTGATGCCAAGTGTGGAGGGCTGACACGTGCGCGGAGGAGGGCGGCGGACATGTCCAGGCGCATGGGGAAAAGCGTCCGCGACGCTGGGGAGAGAGAGCTAGGGTTTGGCTGCGAAAATTTCGGGGAGGACATATATATAGATAGAGGAGCTAGGAGAGTCCAAATGAGGTGTGGTTTTCGCCACGCGATCGTGATCGAACGACCGAGAGCATGGAGGGAGTTTGGTGCGTTTTGGGCCACCGAAGGGGAGTTGGGCTACAACAGAAGAGGCTTTTGCGGTTACCGGTTAACCGTTGGAGTACCAAACGACCTCAAATGGCACGAAACTTGACAGGCGGTCTACGGTGCTATACCAAGGCCGCTTGACAAACCTCGGTCCATTCGAGACCGTTTAACACCCGCACATGAAAAAGAGGTAAAAGGCGGCGGGAGACATAGGAGTGCGGATTGCAAAAGCGGACAACGGGAAAATGCTCGGATGCATGAGGCGAACACGTATGCAAATCGATGCACATGATGACATGATATAAAATGCAGATGATGACATGGCAATGAGAGACACGCAAGCACATGACATGGCAACTCGGCGAATAAGCGAGCGGACACCTAGCGCGCCGAATCCGGGCGTTACAACACTCCTCCACTAACAAGAGATCTCGTCCGAGATCTTAGGACCGAACGGAAGGGAAAAGGATGAGGTGAAACAAGAATTCAAGATAAGAAGCAAAGAACCGAGAGCACTCGAGAAGAAGAGAGAGCAGCGAGAATAGCGAGAATCGAAAGCTGAAGGAACAAGATAGACTCTGAAATCACTCGTTCTTACGGAGTGGTTAGAATGAGAAAAAAAGCGGATAAGACTGAAAGGATTTAGGTAGCACTCCTGCTGAACATGGAAAGAATAGAACACAGCTTGAGAGGGTGGAATGATACTTGATGAAGACATGACACAAAATCTCCGGAAAGAATTGAAAGAGAATTGAATGGAAAAAACTGGTAAGAATATGACAACTTGTGCCACGAATGAAATAGAAAGCAACCTTAGAAGAAAAGATTGATTGGAGTTGTTGAGAAAATCAACAACGAAAGAATAAGCTTGTTGTGGTCTTATAGGTAACATCTCAAGATCAAGAGGTGATAACCCCACAAATGGAAATGATTGGATAAGCGAGAAGAACGCAGAAAAGCAAAACTCCACTTCAAAAGAAATACGGAGAATTAATTGCACTTGAGGCGAGAAGAAAAGATACTTGAACTCCGCCAACAAAATCTTGATGAACTCTTGAAGAAAGAATTAAATAATGATGATCCACCGTGAAGAACTCCAGTAACAAAAGGATGATGAGATAGAATGAAGGATGAAAGAATAAGATGAGCATTGCGATGATTTAGATGAAGGTTCAAGGCGAAATGGCGAGAAAATTTAAACTCCGGAAAAGAAAAGATTAAAACACTTGGAACTAGAATTTATTCATCAAGAACAAAATCTGAAGAAAAGAATATTCACTTGGATGAAATAAGAATAAGATTTATTGTATGCTTATCCTTCATCAAATTAAATTAATGACAAGCAGTGGGTTTTTGCATACTACTTATTCTTCTTGAAAAAGAATTGAGAAGTGAACATATCGCAAACTGATAGAAGAATACTTGAGCGAAACAGCGGAAGAATATTGAGATGAGCGAAGAGCACGAATATAGAATAATTGGGAAAGAATCTGAAAAACTTGGAGCGAATATTCTGAAAAGATGGCCTCCGGATGATCGAGATGGCAAAACAACTCCTGAAATACTCGGATGGATGAAAAGAATTGCACGATGTAAACAATTAGATAGGATAACATCGAGCTAGCATCATGAATCTCAGGAGAAGCGGACAAGATTTAAGAGAAATTCTACCGGTCTTCAAATGAAGGCGAGAAACACCACCAAAATAAGCGAGGTACTCGGAAGAATGAAAAAAAAACTGAAAAGGTTGAGCCAACAATGAAATGATTTGAAATTGATCTTGGAAAAACATCTGACTGATGAAATTCATACTTACGTCAAACTTCGAAAAGGATTTGAGAGTAACTCCGGGAAAATTAGAAGAGTCAGGTAAGATCCTGGGAAAAGACCTGTGGGTTAGGGCCCACTAAAAGAAAACACCGTTGGAAAGGGATGTTGAATAGATAGATGATGCACCAGAACAAATGAAATATTTGAATGAGGTGACAACCTCGAATTAATTAGAACACAGACGAATCTCCTGATATGTCTTCAGCACTCCGGAAGGATAAACTGGCAAGAGGCGAACGAGCAAAGGGAAATATTTGAGCTGAGGGAAAGAATACGATCGACAACGAAAAACTAGAATTGAATCCACCGGAGAAGAAAAAGAGATGATGAATGACGAACTAGACAAGAAACCACCGGTTGAAATGATTGAGGGAACACTGAAGAGGCTCCACACAAATGAAATTGATGGTGAAACAGACTCAAACTCCAGGAAGAAAAAAGGGTGGGAGGCGGGAAAAACAAAGGCAACTTGAAGGGGAAATCGACGAATATCTTGAATAGAAAACACTGGTTGAAATAATTGAGGAGAGAATGCAAAGGCTTCACAAAAGTGTGAAGGATACACGTTTACGGACTCCGGTTCCGAGAAGAAGAAGGGTGGGCGATTGGGAAAAGAAAAACAACTGAGGATTGAACTTGCAAAGATGAAGAGGCTCGAGTCGACGAGAAATGCACCGGATGAAAAGAACTGAGGAACAACTACCGGAAAACCAACTGCGTGAACCTAAAGAAAAATTTGAACGGGAAGAGGAGTAATTCAAAACACCTACGTCAAGATTCCTTACCAGAGCGACGAAGGGGCTGAGGAGTAAAAAGAATTCCTACTCTCCGATATAACTAGACTCTGAAAACAGTTTTCTTCTAGACTCAACGACGGCCAAACTACACGATCAATCAAGGGGGCTCCTAGGGTCGGTCGAGGCTCTGATACCAACTTGTCACGCCCAATATGCGACCCTATCCAAAAGGAACTCGAAGGTCCCACCAAGGATAGACCCGCATATTGAAGCGCTTTGCAAGGTGGATATCATTACATCAACATTACATAATACATAGGGATACATACATAAGGCACAAATGCCACAAGAATACATCAACATCATATACAAGAGATCAACATCCGACTATGGATGGAACATAAACAGAAACTCAAACAATATCCACCACCTCGCTAGCCCAGGCTGCCGACACGGAACCTATCCCACGATCGAAGAAGCGGAAGAAGAACTCCAACACAAGCAAACATCGCTCTCACGTCATGATCATCGCACAACCTGTACACCTGCAATCTGGTGGTGTAGTGTCTGTGAGCCACGAGGACTCAACAATCCCATTACCATGGGTATCAAGACTAGCAAAGCTTAAAGGGAAAGGAAGGGGTAAAGTGGTGAGGTTGCAGCAGCGACTAAGCATATATGGTGGCTAACATACGCAAATGAGGCGAGAAGAGAAACAAAGGCAGTCGTCAACTAGTAATGATCAAGAAGTGATCCTGAACTCCTACTTCGTCGGACATAACCCGAAACCGTGTTCTCCTCTCGATCAACGCCGAAAAGAGACACTCACGATTACGCTTTACGGTTGGTGTATTTTAATAGAGATCAACCGGGTTTTCTACAACGGACATTAACAAATTCCCATCGCCACATAACCCATGAGCACGGCTCTCAAAAGTTTATACCCTGCAGGGTGTCCCAACTTAGCCCATGATAAGCTCTCGCGATCAACGAAGGATATTCCTTCTCCCGGGAAGACCCGATCAGTCTCGAATCCGGCTACAAGACATTTCGACAAGCAATAAAACAAGACCAGCAAAAGCCGCCCGGATGTGCCGACAAATCCTGATAGGAGTCGCACGTACACGGTCTCGAGGCACACCGGATAAGTCAAGCTACGAGTAAAACCAACCCTCGAGTTGCCCGTGGTGGCCCTCGCAGTTGCTCGGTTCGGACCAACACTCGAAGGAGCAGCGGCCGGGGGCTAAAATAAAGATGACCCTTGGGCTCCGAAACCCAAGGGAAAAAAAGGGTATAGGTGAGGCAAATGGTAAAACCAATGTTGGGCCTTCTTTGGAAAAGTCTTATTCAAAGCGAACTGTCAAGGGGTCCCATAAATCACCCGACCGCGTTAGGGACGCAAAATCCGGGAACATAATACCGATATGACGGAAACTAGTGCGGCAAGAGTGGAACAAAACACCAGGCATAAGGCCGAGCCTTCCACCCTTTACCAAGTATATAGATGCATTAATAATATAAGATATATTGTGATATCCCAACAAGTAAACATGTTCCAACAAGGAACAACATCTCCATGTTCAACAAGGAACAAACTTCATCTTCACCTGCAACTAACAACGCTATAAGAGGGGCTGAGCAAAGCGGTAACATAGCCAAACAACGGTTTGCTAGGAAGGGTAACAAAGGTTAGAGGCTGACATGGCAATTAGGGAGGCTTGAGCAGCAAGTGATAGGTAGCGCAGCATAGCGAAAGAACGAAGCAACTAGCATAGCAATGATAGTAGTGAGATCCAGGGTAGCGGTCATCTTGCCTGAAATCCCGCAAGGAAGAAGAACGAGTCCATGAAGAAGACGAGCGGATGAAGCCAACCAAGCGTGAGCGAGCGAATCCTCACGATCGCAGCGAAAGCAGGAACTAACAAGAAGAAGCACACAACATAGTAAACACACCACACATAGACAAGACATGATGCAAAACAAGCATGATGCATGACAAAGCTACATGAAGCTACTCATGGCAAGGATGATGCAAACAAGAGCAACACATCAAAGCAAGTTTAAATGAGGCCGAACAACATATAACAATTCCGGTAAGTCCTCATATGCAAATTTCGAAATTGGTCCAGATCTGAATAAACCTTATGTTCAAGTTGTTAAACAGCAAGTTAAGATGCACCACGATGATCTACACGAAATTCTAGTCAAGTTACATATAAAGTTCATTAGATTGAACTACGGCTTAGAAGATATGAGCAAAACAAGATAAGCATGGCATTGATGCAAAATGCATACCAACATCAAGCAAACACCTCAAAACAAGGATGCAACATGATAATATGAAACTACATGCAAAATCAAGCAAGTTTCATATAGAGCACACTCAAAAGCGGACAGCGGTTCAACACATACACCCTATACAAGTTATAGCAACAATCTGTCCAAAACAGCAACTAAGCATATTGCAAGCATCAAAACAACAAGCTAGAGCATCTCAACGTAATAACAAAAGGCATGGGCATGATGTACAGGTAAAGCATTACAAAACATGAACACTGAGCTATCTCCGAAACAACTAGAACATGCTCAAAAACACATGGCAAGATTGCAAATAATAACAGTTTCAGACTTTGCGAGAAAATAACATCAAGGTTGCAATGTTTAGAGCTATCAAACAACATGTTACAGGAACTTATCATGGCAAACAAAGGCATGGCATGAATCTACTAAATGCATAGAACAAAAGTCCCTTACTGACCATAAGCCAAAAGGATCAGAAAATATGATGGCACCCATGTAAACATGGCAAGTTATATAAATGATTCATACATGGCAGGAACAACGATAAGTAGGCATGTTGGTGAGCTTGAACCACTCACTACAGAGCAATACATGGCATGTCAAGGCAAACAACAGTAAGAAGACATGTTTATGAAGCTAACATGGCAAGAACAACATCATAGCATGCAAGGATCAACTACAACAACCTTGGCAAAATTGAATAACATGTAAACAACCTGCCAGAAACATTTTATAGCAAAAGTAGAGCTCGATTGACTCAAGCTAGACTACTCCATAATTGCAAACAAGGGCATGGATGGATAGAGAAAGACATGTTTTACAAAACATCCTTACTGAAGTAACTCAAAATATGCATGGATCTCTCGGTAGCATCAAGTTAACATGGCATGAAAATATCAGCAAAACAGGGCTGAAAACAGCAACATCAGGAAGCCTACTTTACATGCCTGTGCTAGTCACCACATAGATCACAAAATACATGGCATACACTCCTGGAAAGATGGCATGGCATATTACAAAACACATGTAGGACTCAAATTCATAGGATGCACACATCAATCATGGCAAAAATGACAAAAGTGCAAGTTCTGTTAAGAAACAGAAACTAACATCACATAGCACTCTTCTAACAGCATTTCGGGCATCAAGATGAGCTCAAATGAAAATGATGCAATGAGATGAAATGATCTACTCATCGAGGCGAACATTTGACATATTACACGCATAAAAGCGAAGCAATGATGACAGAGATATGATGCGATGAAAAAGCAATAAAATATTTACAGAATCGGGACTTAGTGGAATTTTGGGGAGGGAAAGAAGTCAACCATGGCGGAATTTGAGGATCGCCGGATTTCGGCGGAGCAGAGGGCGGGAGGCGGCGGCGGGTCGGAGAGGGGCGGGGACAGGCGCCACGTGGCGGATCGGGCGGATCTCGCGCGGATCCGGCGGATCCGCGAGGGAGGAAGAGGCGTGGCTGGCGCAGCCCAGTGGCGAGGCGAGGGCGAGAGCAATGGCGGCGGGCGCCACGCCGGAGCCGAGGCGGCCAGGAGCGCAGGCGGCGAGGCTGGCTGAGGGCGCTGGGCGGGCGCGAGGGAAGACATGGCGGCGGGGCAGGCCGAGGCCGGGCCGGGGCCGAGGTGGCTTGCAGCGCAGCCGTGGCTGCCGGGCCCAGGCGGCCGCCGCCGGCGAGGGCGCGAGGGCCGGGCGAAGGAGATGGGCAGCGATGGGCGGGTGGGCCCGTCTGTGGTGGCGGATGAGGGCCTTGCCAACGGAGGGCTGACACGTGGCGGCGGAGGGGCAGCCGGACATGTCCGGTATGGCGGGGAAAAACGTCCGTGACATTGGAGAGAGAGAGAGCTAGGGTTTGATGAAAATTTCGGGGAGGACATATATATAGATTAAGGAGCTAGGAGAGTCAAATGAGGTGCGGTTTTCGGCCACGCGATCGTGATCGAACGACCGAGAGCATGGAGGGAGTTTGGTGGGTTTTGGGCCACTTTGAAAGGGAGTTGGGCTGCAACAGAAGAGGCTTTTGCGGTTACCGGTTAACCGTTGGAGTATAAACGACCTCCAAATGGCACGAAACTTGACAGCGGTCTACGGTGCTATACCAAGGCCGCTTGACAAACCTCGGTCCATTCCGAGACCGTTTAACACCTGCACATGAAAAGAGGTAAAAGGCGCAGGGAGACATTGGAGTGCGGATTGCAAAAGCGGACAACGGGAAAATGCTCGGATGCATGAGACAAACACGTATGCAAATGCGATGCACATGATGACATGATATAAAATGCAGATGATGACATGGCAAGAGAGACACGCAAGCACATGACATGGCAACTCGACGAATAAGCGGCGGACACTGGCGATCGAATCCGAGGCGTTACAAGGGCAGCTCGCTCTACGGTGTCGGGAGTTGCCCGGCAAGGCTCTTCTTTGGGGCCGTGGAGGCCGCCCGGCAAAGGGTCTTGTCGGGGCGATCCACCTCGCCCCTCGCCTCTCTCTGCGTTTACGGTCTTGGCGTTGCCTCTGGTCGCCTTGTGCTTTAGGCTTTTCTCCCGGCTTCCTCCTTTGCCTGCTAAGTGTGGCGGCGGGCGTTACTCTCGACTGCCCGTGCACAAGTAAAGGGGTTAAAAGGAGAGCCCATACTTTGTACACCGACAAAAGCCCCGGCCTGGGCGGACATAAGTCTGCGACGTTGTTGGGCCTGGCCCGAAGCGTCTTGTGAGCAGGTGGGGCGGATTTTTACCGTAGTAACTATTCGTCCGCTGCGCTTCCCCATGACCCGCATTGAATGCGTGATGTGGAGGGTCGTGCGTGACATGGGGGTCATGTGTGGGGACGGTTCCGGCATGCCTGCATCACATCGTAGTAAAGAGGCGATGCACGCCTTCCCATAAGAAAAGAGGAGGCGCAGAGGCACGGCTCATTTACTTAGTGGACTGGTCACAATTTTCAAGGCGCCACGCCCACGATCCACGGGTGGGAAATGGTCGCCTCACCCGTCCCCTCGGTCCTGCTCACTCGCCACGCGCCCCTCATGCTGGTGGCAGGTGGTAGAGGTGGGAAACTGGGCCGTCACTAGTTGGGGCAGCGGGTTGGTCCCGATTCCCTGCGCCTCCAATGGCTGGATTGGTCGAGTGGGGCGGCCGAGCCTCGACCCTGCCCCTTTATAAGAAGGGGGAAGGGAATGTCATCCCACTTCCTCCCAGCATCCACCTTCTTCCACTTCCGCTCCTTCCTTCCATCCGTCATGGCGAGAGGGGGCGCAGGCCCTTCAACGGTGGGGCGAGGTCGCCGCTGATGTGCGTTCCTCCTTCCCACGAGCTCATGGCGGTGGAGCCACCAAGGAAGGGAAGGGGGGAGGCGAGAGGTCGCCACGGCGGTCAGGGAAGAGGGGGGGCGAGGCAGCGCGATGGCCGTGCCTCCGCCAGGGATGCCGCCTGTGATGGAGGGCCACGTCGGGGGCAGCCTCAGGAGTTCTTCATCAGGCTGCGCCGGCCGCGGCGGCGGCGTCTCCGCCTCCCCACCCCATTTGCTCTGGAGAGCACGACCCGCCCCAGACTCTCAGGCTACACATGAGGGGCTGCGGGAACAGTGGCACGCGGGTCGACATCGACTTCCCCGCTCCTCACGTCATGTACCTCCGTCACGGATGGAAGACGTTTGCTCGTATCCATAGCCTAACGATGGGGCTCGTCCTCTAGTTCAAGTTAATGGAGGGCGGCCTGCTCTCCGTCAAGGTCTTCGGAGATCTTGGAACTCGCCTGAAGTGCTGCGTGGAGAGCTCCTCCGACGATGAAGATTCCTCCTCGAGCGGGAGTGACGAGGAGGACATCGACAGTGACGATGAGGGAGTCGAGCGGCGGGATGCCGACCCCGACTCCGACTGACCGCGCCGCTCCTCCCTCGGCCACGCACCCTGCCGAGGGCCACCCTCGCCAAGCTCTCCATCGGGGCGCTTCCCGTCGTCTCCTTGGGCGGCTGGCATAGGAGGGCTAGAGAAGGCGAAGAAGGCGGGTGGCGACCGTCAAGTCGGAGTACGCGGGCACCGACGCCTTCATTGCGTATTGTCGGCCCGCTGCCTCGTCTTCCAGCTCCTTTCCCGGCACCAAGATGTTCTCTTGGTGCCTTCTGCTCCTCGTACCTTGCCTAGGCGCCTTTTTGCCCTCATACGCCTTGTTCCACCTTCCGAGGAGAGGGACAAGAAGGGGTTCTGAGCACTTTATCTCTTTTAGTTTGTAAGCTGCGGGCACTTGTTAATTTTAAGACTTGTAATCCCTTGCTCATGTTTTTAATTCCGTATGAACTGTACCTGTATGTGATGTTTTTTAATGAAAAGGGTGCTTGTCGGGTTCTTTGTGCGTGGCGAGGCCACGCCAAGGGCGAATCCTTGTTATCCTTAAGATAAACATTGTCGCATGACAACAATGCCTTGTTGTCTCCCCACTTCAGCCCACCATTCTCGTGCTCTTTTATGGAGGCAGAAGTAGAGTTAGGCCCTCGTCCATTTCCTCACCATCGTGACTACGACCAAATTCCGACCGGGAGATAGCTCTTGGGCATGTGAAAAGGGGAGCACAGTGGTTTAAGAATATAAACGAGGTTTCACATGTCCCAGTTCTACACGGAAATGCATACAGGGGGATGAAAGACTTATCTGAATCCGCAGCCCCCGGCAACCTTGGCTTGCCGTGGTTGGATCCTCGTGTCTTCAGCCCCCGGCAGTCTTGGCTTGCCGGGGCCGGAGCGCCGGTCCGTTCTCTTTCTCCCAACCGGCTCAGCAGAAGTGCCCACGTGCCCTGCGAACCAAAGAGAACAGAAAGACGCACACTAGACCTCTAGGCTACGGGTTAGTCGCGCTAAGCACTACCAACCCTAACTGAGGGAGAGACTCAACAAAGCATGCATGCTAAAACATAGGGCGCCAACGCTTCATTTATTTATGCTCAGGGTCTGCGCCTGACTTTGTACAGAGGGTTACATGCCTTGCTGGCAAGGCTTGTACAAAAGGTGGTTTGCCGGGAGGCCCGGCAACCGCGCCTTATGGGTAAAACTTGCGAATATGTTTGATGTTCCAGGAATTGCTCACTGGGATAGCATCTTTGGTCTCCAGGCGGACTGCGCCGGGCCTGGTGACTCGTATTACCCGATAAGGGCCTTCCCACTTTGGCGTCAACTTGTTGGAATTCTTGGCCGACTGAACGGGCCGAAGAACAAGGTCGCCTTCCATAAAGCTTCAGGCATGAACCTTGCGGCTATGGTAGTGGCGCAAGGCTTGCTGGTAGCGTGCTGCTCTCACAGCCGCCCGAAGACGATCTTCCTCAAGGAGCGTTGCTTCATCTTGCCGCAATTGCTCTTGCTCAAGCTCGTTGTAAGCGAGCACTCGAGGTGACCCGTATATGAGTTCCGTGGGGAGAACTACTTCTGCAACATATACTAGGGCAAAGGGTGTCTGGCCGGGGGCTCGATTTGGCGTCGTCCTGATCGACCAAAGAACCGCCGGCAACTCATCAATCCAGTGCCTTCTGCTCTTGTGCAGCCTGTCAAAAGTCTTCGTCCTCATGCCTCGCAACACTTCAGCATTTTCCCTCTCCGCCTGGCCGTTGCTCCAGGGGTGTGCCACGGAAGCAAAACAGACCTTGTTGCCGAGGTCTTGGATGTATTGCATGAAGGTGTGGCTTGTGAACTGTGTACCGTTGTCGGTGATGACTCTGTTTGGTACACCAAAACGACAAACTAGCCCCTTGAAGAACTTGACGGCTGACCGTGTCTTTGTAACCTTCCTCCTTGCCTCCACCTCCGGCCACTTTGTGAACTTGTCGATTGCAATGTACAAGTACTCAAAGCCCTCTGGCGTGAGGGAAAGGGCCCGAGATGTCGAGCCCCGGACCAAAAATGGCCAGAGAGAGGGATTGTTTGAAGGGCTTGAGCTAGTTGATGAAGCTTTTCCGAATGGAACTGGCATGCTTCACACCTGGTTACTAGTGCCGTCGCATCCTAGAGGGCGGTGGGCCAGAAGAAGCCTTGCCGGAATGCCTTGCCGGCAAGGGCCCTCGACCCTATCTGGGAGCCACATATGCCTCCATGTATCTCTGCCAACAGCTCCAGTCCTTCCTCCCGGGGGATGCACTTCAGTTTCACACCGTTCGATATTTTTCTGTACAGGACGTCATCGACGAACTGGCACAAGGCAAACCGACAGGCTACTTTTTCCGCTTCTTCCTGCTCCTCAGGAAGTTCCCCTATCTGGAGGAAACAGACGGTATGATGTGCCCATGTCGGAGCCCGGGGCTCGACGACAAGGACCAAAGGCATCTCTTCTTCCATGGGGGCGGTCGTCTCTACGGCCAGGGCTTGGCGCCCTACCGGAGCCAGCTGCCCCTCGGCAGGCTCAGAATCCGCGGCAACACCCTTGCCGGTGGCCCCTGGGGGCTCATCAGGAAATTACTTGCCGGGGCCTGATTTCCTCCGCTTGTTCGGTTTCGCTGATGGTTCGACGGATGGTTGAGTTAACGAAGCAGGAGGTACTGGTTCCATGGTGGCTTGAATGCAACACGCTTTGACAGGTAATCAGCGATGTCATTCTCCGCTTGGGGAACGTGCTCCGCTTGTATACCGTCGAAGCGCTCCTCCAGCTTCCTCACCTTATCTACGTAGGCCTCCATCAACAGGCTCTAATAATATTTGTTGACTTGTCTGACGACAAGCTGTGAATCACCCCTGACGATGAGCTTCTTAACCCCGAGGTCTACCGCGATCCTGAGACCGGCAAGCAGCCCCTCGTACTCAGCAGTGTTGTTTGTGGACATCTCCCTGGGAAAGTGCATCTGGATCACATAATTGAGGTGCTCTCCGGTGGGTGCGACAAGCAGCACACCGGCACCGGCGCCTTGCAGCGAGAAAGCCCCATCAAAGTACATGATCCAGTCGCTACTTGCTTCCTTGCCGGGGAGAGCAGTCTCCTGGATATCTTCGTCGGGCGTTGAGGTCCACTCTGCAATGAACTCCGCCAAGACTCTGCTCTGGATCATCGAAGTACTTTCGAACTTCAACCCAAAGCTTGACAACTCCAAGGCCCACTCCACAATTCTTCCGGTTGCGTCTGGGTTGTGCAGTATCCGTTGCAACGGGAGGCGGGTGATGACAGTGATCTCGTGGGCTTGGAAGTAATCACACAGCTTCCTCGAGACCGTAAGGAGGTCGAAGAGCAATTTCTGCACACTGGGGTACCTTGACCTAGCCCCCTGCAGGAGGGAGCTGACAAAGTAAACCGGGTGCCGCATCATCTTCTTCTTCCGCACCACTTCATTTGGCTGCGCGGGCCCTCTCCCGATGGCGTCGGATTCTGCCGGGGGCCTTGCCTTGCCGGTACCAGGCCCTTCTAGGGGAATTTCTGACGCGCCATCCGCCGGTCCTACCATTGCCATTGCCTCTTCGTCGACCTCCCTCTGTGCCACCAGCGCGGCGCTGACCACTTGATTAAATCGCGCCCGGATATAGCAAAGAACGGCTCTTGTGGTCTAAGGCGCCACCGATCTTGGTGTAGAAGAGAGGTATTTCTTCATATCCTGCAGTGATACTTCGGCCTCCGGGGTCCACTCCATAGGGCCCGCATTTTTCAAAATCTTGAAAAAAGGAAGGGCATGCTCGGCGGACTTGGAGATGAATCGGCTCATGGAGGCAACGCAACCAGTGAGCCGACGCACATCCTTAATCCGCTTGGGCACCTCAATCTACTCGATAGCCTTGATCTTGTCTGGGCTCAATCCCACGCTGCGATACAAAGAACCTGAGAAGTTTGTCGGACGGAACACCGAAGACACACTTCTCAGGGTTCAGCTTGAGGTTGATCTTGTGTAGGTTGGCAAACGTCTCTTCTAAATCTTGTACAAGAGTTGCCTTGTCCTTGGTTTTGACCACTATGTCATCCATGTATGCTTCCATATTTCTATGTAGCTGGGGTTCAAAACCAATTTGGACCGCTCTTGCAAACGTTGAGCCAGCACTCTTCAACCCGAAAGGCATCTGTAAAAAGCAATATGTACCACATGGGGTGATGAATGCCGTCTTCTCTTCGTCTTCTCTTGTCATGAAGATCTGGTGGTAGCCCGAGTGGGCTTCGAGGAATGATAACAGATCACACCCGGTCGTGGAGTCAACAATCTGGTCGTCTTGCGCAGCAACGGAAGGGGTCCTTAGGACAAGCCTTATTGATATATGTGTAGTCAATACACAGCCTCCACTTCGGTTGCCTTGCGCACCACCACCGGATTGGCCAACCACGTTGGATGGAGAACTCCCTCACCAAGCCTGCCACTTCCAACTTCCCGATCTCTTCCGTGATAAACTCTTGCCTTTCCGAGCACGCTTCGACCTTACGCTGACGGCGCGCGATGAGGAAGATAGCTAGGTGGTGCTCAATCACCTCCCTGGGAACACCGGGGATGTCGGATGATTGCCATGCAAACACATCGATGTTCGCCCACAGGAAGGTGACGAGCGCGCCTTCCTATTTGCTGTCGAGGGTGGAGCTTATGGTGAAAGCCCCTCCCGTGCCAACCTCCCTAACGGACACCTTCTTGGTCTGTGGTGGCGCAGCTCTGGATTTCTTGCTCTTGTCGGTGGAGCTCTCTGGCACGTCCTCGACGGTAGCACAACACTCCGAAGAGGTGCGCTTGCCGGAGTGGGTGCGAGGGGTCTTGCCGGGCTTCTTCTTCCCTCCCGGGGCTTCAGCGGCAGGAGCAAGTGTCTTGGCGGCAGCTGCTGCAACTGCTTCCCGGTAGAGTAGGTCGGCGCAGATCAGTGCATCCTTCTTGTCGCAGGGGACGGTGATGATGGTCATCGGCCCTGCATCTTGAGCATGTTGTAGGCGTAATGCACCGCCGCCATGAACTTGGCTAGTGCGGGTGGCGAGGATCCCGTTGTAGGGCAAGGGATCTCGGCTACATCGAACAATCCTCTCCGCCCTGTGGTTCAACTTCGCCTCCAAGCGTCACGAGCAGCGTGTCGGCATTGCAGGAGCAGGGTCTCCGGACTTGCTCGCTGCGGCCTGGCGTGGCAGGCCAGCGGGCTATACCGCCCATATTCATCAACAAGACATCCAATACCCTCGCGAGGGGCCAGGCTTCACGAGGCGGACGACGCGAGACCTCCTCAGGAGTGGCCTAGTCAGGAGGCTCACGGGGAGCGGAGATATCAAGGTGGGGCGAACCTCACGAGGCTCTCGTGACGTGAGCCATGACGATCGGCACCAGGTGGGTGCCAGCGCGTGCAGCGTCCATGTTTCCTCTTTGGTGCTAAGGAGGCCAGCACAGGCGAGGAGTACCGAGGCATCAGGCAAAGGTTGCCTTCTCGGTGCAACGAGACCAAGACCAGGAGGACGGCAAGACGGAGGTCATCGTGGAGCCCAAGACGGCGCCACCACCAGAGCCTTTTGCAGGCGAAGACCGCTTTTGTCAGGATAGCTTGTACTAGTTATCCCCCTTCAAATTTGCCCGTCGTTGTTGGCTCCCTTCCCGCTCAATATTTGGGGAGAGGACCAGGGCCTATATAAGTAGAGCTAGCCACCACAGTAGGGGCATCGAGCAGTTCACCCAGCTCTCACCCGCTAAGTTCACCAAGCACAAGAACACCTCAACCTCGGAGGTTGTTCTTCCCTTGTGCTGTTCTTCATCAGCCCAAGAGGCAATCCCCACCACCACCTTTGGGTAGGGTATTACACCGCAGCGGTGGCCCGAACCGATATAAATCTCGTGTCTTTACGTGTTGCGAGTTTGTCGAGTTCGTCCAGCGAGATCTTAGCGAGCTAGAGGCGTGGGTCGGTAGGAGGAAAGACTTCACGCGCCCCGAGTTCGAACCTTAAGGGTTTGCAGGAACCCCACATCCGACATTTGGCGCGCCAGGTAGGGGTGTGCCGGAGCTTCTTCTCCACCAATCGACTTGCCGACGCTCCACGGTCAAGATGTCCGGCGACCCAAGAGCTGACTCCGACTGACGGGCAGCCTCACCGGCCCAGGCGATGACGCCCGCTCATGAAGACCTCGACCCCGTGCTCCAGGCGGCGCGGGCGTCGTCCAACGCTGCGGGGCGCGGGCGGCGCGGCCAGGCGTCGTCCACCCCCACCCCATGACAGGTATGAGCCGCTGCAAGGGCATCAAGCCACGCCGCCGCAACGGCGCCGCACTCGCGGCGAGAGCAGGCAAAAATTCGGGCAACACTCACAGTGGCACGGGAGTTGCTACGGTGCTGGCTGATGGAGAGCGGCTGAGACGCGCTGCTGGAACGCGTTGCTGAGCTACTGGACGCCGCGGCCTTGGGGGCGCCGCCTTTCTGCTATCGAGTCCCTTCTCAGGCCGTTATGGGGACTCATGGCTGGCCTCGCTGCAACCACGTGTCGTCGGGCGCACATGGGGGCTTCGTCAACACCAGCACGGCAGGTAGCGCCGGAGTCTCCGCCGCCCCCATACCGCCCGCAACAAGCACGGGCACAAGCGTCGCCCCCCATGGTCCCGGTGAGATGCCATGCTACTATCCTCAGGACGTCACGCTGGGCTGGGCAACATGGAGTGTGGGGCACTACGGCGAGGTGTTCGGGGTAACAGCCCCGGAAGCCTACGTGTCCCGCATGACAGTCCAGGATTACACACCGGAGGACGACCCCGGCTCGTTCGTTGGAGAAGATTGGGAAGAAGGGGCGCTAGGAGTCGAAGCCTTCCAGGAGCCGCTGGGGAACCACCACGACCGCGTGTGCACTTACCACTATAGGGTACCCCTAATCACTCAGGAGCAAGCTTATGCTAACCATGAGTCTCAAGGGACGCGCTCCACGCCTGGAGCTCCCACGCGCGCTTCTCCGCAGCCTCGCGAGCCTCTTCCAAGGCTCGCGAGCAGGCTTCATGGGAAACCTTGAGGGACACCTCGGTCTTCGCGTTCTCAAGGTCACGCTGATAACGGCCGAGGTTGATGACCACCCTCAGCTTGCGCCGCTCCTCCACCAGCCGGAGACCTTTAGCCTCAAGGCGTGAGTCGACACCCGCGAGCTCTTCACCAAGTCGACTCATCGCGCCCATCGCCTCCTGGAAGAGCTCGTGATTGAACTCGCCCGCCTTTCGCTCGAGGCGCTCGGCCCACCTCGTCCTCCACCTCGGGGGCTGCGGGCGGGGCGCCAAGCGGCGCACCACCTCCCGGCAGGGGGCTGGGGGCTGGCACCGCACCTGACGTCAGCTAGTCCTCGCGAGGAGCCCAAGCCAATTGGGACTCGCTGCTCGAAGAGGAACCGAAGATCGAAGCAAACCAGCTACTGTCCATGAGCAAAGGAGGGGTCTTGGGCATGCCCGCCAAGCTCCACGCCAGACCGTGGGGGAGGGGTGACCAAGCCGCAGGTTCAGCGTGCCACGAAGGCAGAAACGCTCCCTCAACTGACCCTGCTCCAGGGGCGGCAGGCGGACTAGGGATGCTCAAGGCCGATGGGGGAGTTGAGGAAGGAGGAGGCCGCTTCTCAGAAATCGCAACAGCTTCAATGGAAGGAGCCCTGAAGGACTGATGTCAGGATAAGAAGACTACGCGCAAGAAGCCATGACAATAAGATACTTACGCGTCAATGGCGATGTACTTTCGTTGCTTCAAGCGGCCGAAGATATTGCTGCCGCTAGAGATCCTTTCCTCTTACGGAGCTCCTCAAGTCCACACAAAGGCGACGAAGCGCTGGGCGTGTGGCCGTTCTTGCGCGTGAGGGCGAAGAAGAGCTGGGAAGGATGACTTGGGGGGTTGCGACGAACAGCCGAGCGTCGTCTCACCACAACCTCCCGAGGCTCCTGGAGCTTTGGCCTCGGGAGCCGCATGCCGCGTCCCCTCAGTGACCGACGCCTCATGTCACATCCCAGTAAGACCATGCATTAGGGTGTGCATCATGTTTAAATTTCATTTGAATTTGAAATGGGAAGGCAGAAACCCGAACACCCCCCTTAAAACAACTAGGGTTTACTAAAATTATTTCAATGAATCAAATGCCCTTCAAAATGCTCATCCTCTTTGTTTTGGATCAGAACCCATGTCAAAGGAGGTGGATCATTTTCTAGGTCATCCAAAGTTCCTAGGATTAATTCACAAGTTTTGAACTTGAGCATTTTTAATTATATAAAATATTTTAAATGTTCAAAAATTGTCAAACCAAAATGTTTCATGTTGGGAATATTCCAACAAGTGACCAGGAGCATTTTGGTGATTTTTAAAATAGTTTTGGTATTTTAAATAAACCCCACAAAGTTACAGAAATTAGAAAAAGACTAAAAAGGAAAAGCTTACCTGTCGCCGTGCCCGGCCCACCTGCCGGCCCAGCCCAGCAGCCTGGGCTGTGGCTGCTTGGCTCGGCTTGAGCAGCAGCCTGGTGCCGCTTGGCAGCGCTTGAGGCGCGCCACGCAGCTGGCGCCGCCACTGCTTCACCTCCTCGCCGCCTCGCTGCCTGGGCGACCTCCACGTCGTCGCCCGACCCAGGACACGCCATTCTCCCCTGCCTCTCTCTCTCGCTCTCCCCAACCTGGCCGGCGCCATCACCGACGCCGCCACCGCTGTCGTGCTCCCGCCGTCCATGCTCCTCCCCACCATGTCCAGAGCTCTCCAAGACTCCACTACCCCTAGCTAGCCGAGTCCTTTCGCTCTAAGTGCCCAAGCCACTACACCGACCTCGGCCGAGCTCAAGCCGCCGGAGATCCCTTCGCCATCGCCGCCGCATCGACCGTCCCGACCCGGCGAGGCTCTCTACGGGATCACTGTGAGCACTGGCTACCTCCCATCCTCTCCACTCTCTTCCTCGTGCACCACAACTACCCAACCGCGATCACCCGAACGCACCGCCGCTTGAGCTCGTCGCCGACGAGGCTCCGGCCCTGCAACCACGCCACCGTGTCCATCGCACTCACCGAGCTGCGTTGGGTCTAACACTACACTCCACGCGCCTCACCTTGCCCCCTAGCAACAAGTCCGACATCACCCGAGCCCGGCCGCCGCCAAACTCGTCATGGCGCCAACTCCGACCACCCGACCCAACTAATTACACCAATGGACGCGGTTCATCTCAGCTCCACGTAGATGCTCCCGCGCCCATTTGGTGGCGGAATGTGCAAAGCACTTTGCTCCGCCGCGCTGGCCTCGCCCTGGCTGACTGACGCCAGCGAGTTGACCATCGACCCTCGATTGTGGGCCTGTTGGTGATACGAGTCAATGACGGTGGACCCCGGTTAACTAATTAGGATTAGTTCTAATTAAGTTAATTAGTTAAACTAACCCGACATGCGGGTCCCACTAGTCAGTTTGACCTGGATGACCCGTTGACCCTGACGTCACGCTGACCTCATCCGACGCATTAATTCAAATTCTGGATTTATTTTGATATAGTAAATTCGAGAATATAATTCAAATTTCAAATGCTTATAACTTTTATCTATAACTCCAAATGCAAAGATTTATATATGAAAATTATCAGAAAAATACACTCTATCCATTGGTACAGGTTTCATGCATGTTAAAACAAGTTAACTATGCTGAATAACCAGAATAAGATATTGCACCATTAGGACTAACTCAAATGAGCTATCATTTGAATCCTTGATTCAAATGAGTTCATCCCTGTTCTTTCAACTTGCATTAGGCCAACACACATCCATATTGCCATGTCATAGCATGCATCATATTGTTGCATATTGTCTTGTGTGTTTATTTGGTGTGCTTTCATGATAGGTTACGCCCGAAGATAACCTCGACTACCCATCGAAGGCAGTTCTCTACCCCAGTTCCATCGGGCAAGCAATTCATTGATCATTCGATACAAACCCATGTTCTCGCTTCGCTCTCGTTTACTGCATTAAGACAACGCGATTCAACTGTTGTGTGCTGCGGTAGTTGAACCCACTTCCTTTGCATGACTGTCATTGCCACGGTAACTAGATGAAACCCACTAGTATGTGTAGGAGTTGATTGAGCCATGTTTGTGATTCCTACCATGCTATGCTTGCTATGCTTAGAGTTGTGTCGGTCTGGCTCATCGGGATGATGAGCTGGAGTGAAAGGTTGTGTTGGTTCGAGAGTGAAAGTGTTGAACACGATTTGGTAAAGGTATCGATGAGAGGCCATGTAGGAGTACATGGTGGGTTGTTTCATTGAAGCCGAACTTAGAACTGAGATCTGTGTTTGTGATCCATGAACTAGCTACTACCACGCATTGGGCCCGAAACCAATGGACCCTCTAAACTTCTTAACCACCCCTGTTCATAGTCCGGGAGTTGCAAGTAGTTTCGGTGTTTGTAGCTTCTTTGGGGCCGCACGCAACGCTGACCTTAGGGGTGGGTTGTGTTGCGGTAGGCACCGTGGCCGGTGTACCGAGTGCCGTTTGGTATCTCGGGAACCCTGCACACATCGTTCGGGGCTGTATGGGAAACCTCGGCGGACTCCTGCGGATGGAACCGAATAGGCGATAAACCTGGACTAGGGACTTGAGTGTTTAGGTAGGCTGTGGCCGACACCCACGTTGGGCTTCCGCTTGAAGGTTGCGAGTACATGTCGTGTATGCGACGATAAGTGGTGAGCGTGTGTGAAGAAGTACACCCTGCAGGTTAAATATGATCTATTGAATAGCCGTGTCCACGGAGAAGGACTTCTGGGTTACCTATATCAGTTCATAGACAAGTAAATGGATACTACTAAAAGCCTCAAGATAAGTGTGAGTATCGTGGATGGCCCTCTCGGGGATGACGAGAGAGGATCCACGGTGGAGTATTGTGATGGTGATTAGTGGACTGCGTATGCGACAAAATGCTTTACAAAGTGTGTCACGTGGGATAGCTTAGCCAAGAGTCAAAGCTGGCTTGCTGCAAATAACTCCACTTCCTTCCTTGAGAATGTGCATGTATGATAGGATTACGTGGTAAGACTTCTGAGTACTTTTGTACTCATGTTTGTAATCAATATTTTTGAGAGGACTATACTACCCCTCGACGGATTCTATGTAGATGTTGACTTGACGAGTAAACTAGCCACCGGTGGCGATCTAAGACTTGTGAAGGGCCATTGTAGATAGAAAGGCTCCAACAAGCTTTCTTTCTTTCTAGAGTGCGTACTCGAGACTAGTTTGCTTCGCATGTGCTTGTATGATTGTATGACTTGAGTGTTGGGTCATGTGACCCTACCTGTATGACTATGTTATGTATGGCTCCTCGGAGCCTCTTAAATAAAGTACTTGAGTTGTAGAGTTTTGTTGTGATGCCTTGTTGTATTTACTCATATCGGGCATATTGCGTGTATGATTGAAATGCTTGGTATGAGTGGGATCCGACAAACTAGTTGTTTATCCTTGGCAGCCTCTCATATGGGGAAATGTAGTCTCGTGCCTACGGCGATAGTAGTCCGCTACAGCCGGTTCACGAGTCCCGCTAGCCCAGCACTCTGCTTGGACACTTGACTGGCGGCATGTGATTCATTTCGTTCCTATATCATCCCGGGAAATGTCACGGTGATACTCGAGTCCTGCCTAGCCTGCTACAGCCGGGATACGAGTCCTGTTAGCCAGTGCTACAGCCGAGTTCATCGTTGATGACCGACATGCTCGAAGTGATTCATGTATGCTGTCCCCATAGGTTAGTGCCGCTTTGGGTTCACGACTAGCCATGTCGGCCGGGTTCTTTGTCATGTGGATGCTAGCGACACTATCATATCGTGAGCCAAAAGGCATAAGCGGTCCCGGGCCATGGTAAGGCGACACCGTGGGAATACCGTCGTGAGGCCGCAAAGTGATATGAGGTGTTACCAGCTAGGTCGATGTGACTTGGAATCGGGGTCTGACAGCGTTGGCATCGAGCGGGGCTGCTGTCGGTTCGCTAAGCCAAACTGGTGAAGTTGAGTCTAGAAATGCTTTAGTTATATGTAGGGAAATTGATTGTGGGAGGAGCGTAAGGCTCTTTTACTCCTTTACCTTATGCCCTCGATCTGAGTCATCCTCTTCTCATTCGGCGTGGGTATAGGACTAGGCTCTCTTCTCTCTATCGAGGTTCACGTGTTACTAATCCGTAGTAACTTATAGGATTGTTGGTTACATCCTCGATTCGGTGCTACTAAATTTTAGTATGCTATCATTTGAACCGAACCTTGATATGATGTTGTTGAGTGGTTTTGCAATCTGATTTTGAATGTCTCAAATCTGATTTTGAGCATTCTACGATGTTATGCTGCCCGATTTTCCCTAGAAATTCTAATGCCTTTGCATTATGGCTGTGCTTTCAGATGGCTACTCGCCCCCAGAACCAAGTGGTTCGCCTGACCCGTTGCATTGATGTGTGCGGTCACACGGAAATGCTGGTCCGGGTGATGATTGAGTCTGGTTATCGATGGTATCCTGAATATACCGTCGAGGAGCAGTTTAGGGATTTCAATCAAAGCCAATATCTATGCGCGGTTCGGATTTATCCATCTTATCCCGAACTCTTGAGCCACTTCCTTTGTTCTTATGGGCTCGGAATCACTATTGGAATGTCGGTGCAAGATGCAGCCTATTCCATGATGACTATTATTCGAGCGAGGCGCTTTCTTTGAGCAACAACGATTTCCGCTATATGCGGCATCCCTTCCCGGGCGCATGGCTACCTTGAGGTTTGTACAGCGATGCATCCCATGAGGACTCACTCCTTCGTACTACTCTTGAGTTCTTTGGAGGACAAGGACCGTGAGAACCGGGCCTTGCGTATGGAGCTTTTAATGCCGTTCGACCTTTGGGCTACTCGACTAGGTTTGCACTGCCGTGCAAGCGGATATATGGACATGAGAGACTTGTACCCGTGCGGGCGAGTCCGCGAGACTTTATGGAGTGGCGTGAGGTTGGAGGCATCACTCCTCCTCGTGGGCCCGTCTGCCACCGTTTGTTGGTCCACGGCCACATCCGAGTCCTTATGGTCCACAGGCCCCACAGGTTATCATTTCCGGACGATCATGTTCCACTTCGAGCTTGGGTGGTGACTTCTATGAGGACTACTATGGAGCTGCACGAGATAGTAGTAGTATTCCTAGTATGGTAATGGTTGTGTTTCCACCGTCCTGCGTGACTCGTGGAATACGACTTAGTGTGTATCATTCCGGAAGTGTAGAAAAATAATGTATAGGAGTTGGAATGCTTCCGGTGAGATGTAACGCCTTTCCTTATAGTTGTACTCCGTCAGGCTTGTACTAAACTATGAATGGTGTGTATGACCGATGGTATATATATATATGGCAGTTTTATATTACCATGTCATACGGATGAACATCTTTGCATTCCATGCTGTCCATTACCTTCCGCACTTTCCTGTTAAATTCTGCCATCCTGGTTTAAACCTTTGCTTTGTCTCCCGGGATGGTCAACACTCATACACTCCTGCTGTTCGGAGCGGGGAGAAGCCGATGCAGCCGAAATGTGGATCTGCCGCAACCGCCATCTTTGGCGAGGTGATCTTTGGAAGCGAGCATAATAAGCTTGAAACCAACCGCTTATTGGGCGGATTGAACAAAACACAGCCGCCAGCCAAGAAAGCGATGTGGTTTCCCTCAGCGATTTCGTCAAGCTATATCCCCAAAATTCAAATATTCCGTCGAGCCTCTCGGCGCAGATGATTGGCTCGCGGCATCCACCACAAGCTGCGTCCATAGCGTGTGCGAGGTGACAAGGTTACCTTTGCCGCCTATCATCCGGAAGGCCCTGCTAGTCTCTGGTGGGAAAATTATGAGGCTATCGTCCGGCTGGACAAGTTACAACTTGGGATGAGTTGATGCCGCCTTCCGTGAGCACCATATTCGAGAAGGTCTTATGGATCGCAAAAGGAGGAATTGCAGTTTCACCCAAGGTAGGGTGACGGTGGATGCCTCTGACCGTGAATTTGGGAGGTTAGCACGTTATGCTCGAAGAAGTTTCTACCGATGCTAAGAAGCAGGCAAGGTTCCGCAAGGGACTTAGCACTGAGCTACGCCGAGATCTCCGCTGCATGAGTGTACCTCTTTCCGAAGCTAGTCAATAAGGCTATCGGCGCTTGGCTGGGCAGACTGATTTTGAGGCTTCACGCAAGCACATCCGTGATTCGGATCTTCATCCGCTCTGGATCCCGAAGCGCGGGTTTGGGTTCAAATACTGCTCTACCACCCAGTTCACCCGAGGCCATCCTTGAGGCGCCTCGCCCCAACCAACCGTATTTTCCACCCAAGACTTATGGAGGTCCAACTGCTAGTGCTGCTCCACGTCCAAATGTGATCACTTGCTTCAAGTGTGGAGAGGCAGGCCACTATATTCGAGAGTGTCCCAGAACAACCCCAATCAAGTTGGAAAGTCTCATTGGCGCGGCAAGCCAGCAGGAAAGGTGCCCTATGCCAAGCCGGTTGCCACCGCTCGTGGCCATGTCAACTATGTCTCTGCTGAAGAAACCTATGAGGATCCCAACGTCGTCCTCGATGCGCTTCTTGTTAATTGCCATCCGCAACTGTTCTTTTGATCTTGGAGCATCTCATTCATTTATTTCGAGAGCTATGCTCGATTGCACAACACCACATTCGTGACATGCCTACCTCCATGGAAATTCAAACTCCTGGTTCTAGATGGCAAACCTCTAGAATAAGTCATGGGAATGAAATTCTTGTCGACAGATTAGTCTTTCTTGCATCTCTAATAGCTCTTAAGTCCTCGGACATAAACATCATCTTGGGTATGGACTGGATGTCAGCCCATTATGCTAAGATTGATTGCTCTACTAGAACTGTTCAACTTACCCATCCTTGGGCAAAGCAGTGGATGTTTTAACCCGAGTGTCTAAGCGCCACTTTACTCATAAATGCCAACCCCTTCCGGACCTCGAAGATATTCCGGTAGTCCGTGATTTCCGGATGTCTTTCGGAGGAACTGCCGGTGTTCCACAGCGGGGATGTCGAGTTCGTGATAGATCTTATTCCGGAACCGTCCCAATCTCTAGAAGACCTTATAAGATGGCACCCTAGAACTAGCTGAACTTAAGAAACAACTCGATGAGTCCTTGCAAAAGGTTTCATCCGTCCTAGTTCATCTCCATGGGCTTGCCCGTCCTCTTCGTCAAGAAGAAGGATGGTACGGATCGGATGGTTGTAGATTACCGACACATCAATTTGGTCACTATCAAAAACAAGTATCCGCTCCCGGGATCAACGACACTGTATGATCAGCTCGCTGGATCCTCGATCTTTTCAAGATGGATTTGAGGTTGGGCTACCATCAAATCAAAATCAAAACGGGACATTCCTAAAGCGGCCTTTGTCACTCGTTATGGCCAATCTGAGTACACCGTCATGTCCTTCGGGTTAACCAATGCTCCAGCCACCTTCTCTCGGTTAATGAACTCAATCTTCATGGAGTATTTGGATAAATTAGTCGTGGTATACCTCGATGATATACTCATCTACTCCAAGAATGAGGAAGAACATGCGAACACCTAAGGCTAGTATTGATGAAACTTGAGAGCACCGCCTTTATGCCAAATTCTCTAAGTGTGAATTCTGGTTGCAGTGACCTATCTAGGACATGTAATCTCGGTAAGGGCATTGCTGTCAATCCGGCGAGTTCAAGCCGTCCTTGATTGGACTCCACCTGAATCGGTCAAGCAAGTTCGGAGTTTCCTCGGTTTAGCGAGCTATTGCCGCCGCCGTCGAGAATTTCTCTAAAGTTGCTAAACCTCTAACGAACTCCTCAAGAAAGATAAGAAGTTGAATGGACACCCACAGTGCGAGTTCAGCTTTCGAGGCTGAAAAGGCGCTGACATCTGCTCCGTACTTGTTCCACCAGATTTCTCTAAGGACTTTATTATCTATTGCGGCGCCTCGCGACAAGGACTAGGTTGCATACTCATGCAAGATCGTCATGTGATTGCCTCGCTTCTCGACGATTCGTCCACATGAGGATAACTATCCCACACGATCTAGAGCTTGCGGCGATGGTTCATGCACTCAAAACCTGGCGACATTACCTTACGGGTAATCGTTGCGAAATCTACACTGATCACCAAAGTCTGAAATATATCTTCACCCAACGGTTTGAATCTCGAGGCAAAGGCGTTGGGTCGAGTTGATACAGATTTCGACTTAGGAATATCCTACACCCGAGCAAAGCCAATGTCATGGGTGGCGCACTAAGTCGCATAAATCTTATTGTAACAATCTGATGTTACAACAAAGTCAACCAATTCTCCACGAGGAATTTCGTAAGCTTAATCTTCACATTGTTCCTCGAGTTCCTTTCCACCCTGGTGGCAAAACCTACCCTTACGGATCAGATCATCAAAGCACGGAAGGTAGATCCGGAGTCTCCGTATCGGGAGAAACATCAAGAAAGGAGTCGCATGATTGTTTCTCCATTGATGAACAAGGTGTCGTGTTCTTTGGAGACCGTCTAGTGGTTCCCAAGGTGCGCAAACTGAGGCGATTGATCCTTAAGGAAGCTCATGACTCTCCTCTCACCATTCATCCTGGTAGTACTAAGATGTATCAAGATCTCGCCGGAGGTTTTGGTGGACTAGGATGAAGAGAGAAATCGCTCAATACATTGCTAATTGCGGCGTCGTCGTCGAATTAAAGCGAGCATCAACGACCCTCTGGTACCCTTCAACCTTTGGAAATTCCTGAATGGAAATGGGATAAAATCGGTATGGACTTCATTACGGGTTTCCCAGGACCAAGAGAGGAATAATGCTATCTTCGTTGTCGTCGATCGTCTTTCCAAAGTAGCCCACTTCCTACCTGTTCGTGAGAGTATAACCGCTAGCCAGCTAGCTGAATTGTACATCTCTCGAATAGTGTCTCTTCATGGTGTTCCATTGGAGATTAACTCAGACCGTGGGAGTCTCTTCACCTCTCGATTTTGGGAAAGTTTCCAAACGCTATGGGAACTCGTCTCTCTTTTAGCACCGCTTTCCATCCCCAATCAAGTGGTCAAGTAGAGCGAGTCAATCAAATCCTAGAGGATATGCTTGAGCCTCTGTCATCTCTTCGGCATGAATTGGGAGAAATGCCTTCCATTCGCGAGTTCACTTATAACAATAGTTATCAAGCCAGCTTGGGCAAAGCCCTTCGAAGTTCTTTATGGGCGGAAATGTCGAGCGCCTCTTAAGCGGTGAAAGCGGGAGAGACAACTCTTTGGCCGGACATGATCCAGGAAGCGAAGAAGAGCAGGTTCGCGTTATTCGTGAGAAATTGAAAACAGCCCAATCTCGTCAAAAGAGCCAATATGACCGCAAGCATAAGCCTATGGCTTATGAAATTGGCGAAGGCTTACCTTGGTTACTCCTCTAAAGGAACCCATCGTTTGGTATCAAAGGCAAGTTGGCTCCTCGTTACATTGGACCCTTCGCATTCTTGCCAAGCGAGGGAAGTTGCCTACCAATTGGAACTACCTCCGCATCTTTCGAGTCCATGATGTCTTCCACGTTTCCCAACTCGGCGTTGCTTCTCGGATCCTATCCGTGGAATGGACCACAAGCGCTTGATCTCCAAGATAACCTCACCTATCGAGAATATCCGTTCGTATCCTCGATCAAGCCGAGCGTACCACTCGGCGTCGGAATATCAAGTTTCTAAAGGTTCAATGGTCAAACCATTCCGAGCAAGAAGCAACTTGGGAAAGGGAGGATCGTCTTCGACTTGAGTATCCCACCTTTTTATAGCAGATCCTAAATCTCGGGACGAGATTCTTTTGAGTGGGGTGAGTTGTCACATCCCGGTAAGACCATGCATTAGGGTGTGCATCATGTTTAAATTTCATTTGAATTTGAAATGGGAAGGCAGAAACCCAGAACACCCCCTTAAAACAACTAGGGTTTACTAAAAATTATTTCAATGAATCCGAAATGCCCTTCAAAATGCTCATCCTCTTTGTTTTGGATCAGAACCCATGTCAAAGGAGGTGGATCATTTTCTAGGTCATCCAAAGTTCCTAGGATTAATTCACAAGTTTTGAACTTGAGCATTTTTAATTATATAAAATATTTTAAATGTTCAAAAATTGTCAAACCAAAATGTTTCATGTTGGGAATATTCCAACAAGTGACCAGGAGCATTTTGGTGATTTTTAAAATAGTTTTGGTATTTTAAATAAACCCCACAAAGTTACAGAAATTAGAAAAAGACTAAAAAGGAAAAGCTTACTGTCATGCGTGCAGCCCACTGCTGCCCAGCCCGGCAGCGGCATGAGCTGCTTGGCTCGGCTTGAGCGAGCAACTGGTGCCGCCGGCGGCCTTGAAGCGCGCCACGCAGCTGGCCGCCGCCTGCTTCACCTCCTCGCCGCCTCGCTGCCTGGGCGACCTCCACGTCGTCGCCCGACCCCCTGAGACACGCCGTTCGCCCCTGCCTCTCTCTCTCGCTCTCCCCAACCTGGCCAGCGCCATCGCCGGCGCGCCACCGCCCAATCGTGCTCCCGCCGTCCATGCTCCTCCCCACCATGTCCAGCAGCTCCGCCGCCTCCACTACCCCTAGCTAGCCGAGTCCCCTTCGCTCTAAGTGCCCAAGCCACTACACCGACCTCGGCCGAGCTCAAGCCGCGGAGATCCCCTTCGCCGTCGCCGCCGCATCAGACCGTCCCGACCCAGCGAGGCTCTCTACGGGATCCTTGTGAGCACTGGCTACCTCCCCATCCTCCACTCTCTTCCTCGTGCACCACAACTACCCAACCGCGATCACCCGAGCGCACCGCCTTGTGAGCTCGTCGCCGAGCAGGCTCCGGCCACCAAGCCACGCCACCGTGTCCATCGCACTCACCGAGCTGCGTTGGGTCTAACACTACACTCCACGCGCCTCACCTTGCCCCCTAGCAACAAGTCCGACATCACCGAGCCCGGCCGCCCCCAAACTCGTCGCATGGCGCCAACTCCGCCACCCGACCCAACTAATTACACCAATGGACGCGGTTCGTCTCAGCTCCACGTAGATGCTCCCGCGCCCCATTTGGTGGCGGAATGCAAAAGCACTCTGCTCCGCGGCCTTTGGCCTCGCCGGTGGCTGAGCGCCGGCGAGTTGACCATCGACCCACATTTGTGGGCCTGTTGACTGATACGAGTCAATGACGGTGGACCCCCGGTTAACTAATTAGGATTAGTTCTAATTAAGTTAATTAGTTAAACTAACCACGACATGCGGGTCCCCTGGTCAGTTTGACTGGATGACCCGTTGACCCTGACGTCACGCTAACCTCATCTTGGCGCATTAATTCAAATTCTGGATTTATTTTGATATAGTAATTTCAGAATATAATTCAAATTTCAAATGCTTATAACTTTTATCTATAACTCCAAATGCAAAGATTTATATATGAAAAATTATCAGAAAAATACACTCTATCCATTGGTACAGGTTTCATGCATGTTAAAACAAGTTAACTATGCTGAATAACCAGAATAAGATATTGCACCATTAGGACTAACTCAAATGAGCTATCATTTGAATCCTTGATTCAAATGAGTTCATCCCTGTTCTTTCAACTTGCATTAGGCCAACACACATCCATATTGCCATGTCATAGCATGCATCATATTGTTGCATATTGTCTTGTGTGTTTATTTGGTGTGCTTTCATGATAGGTTACGCTTTGAAGATAACCTCGACTACCCATCTGAAGGCAGTTCTCTACCCAGTTCCATCGGGCAAGCAATTCATTGATCATTCGATACAAACCCATGTTCTCGCTTCGCTCTCGTTTCTGCATTAAGACAACGCGATTCAACTGTTGTGTGCTGCGGTAGTTGAACCCACTTCCTTTGCATGACTGTCATTGCCACGATAACTAGATGAAACCCACTAGTATGTGTAGGAGTTGATTGAGCCATGTTTGTGATTCCTACCATGCTATGCTTGCTATGCTTAGAGTTGTGTCAGGTCTGGCCCATCGGGATGATGAAGCTGGAGTGAAAGGTTGTGTTGATTCGAGAGTGAAAGTTTTGAACACGATTTGGTAAAGGTATCGATGAGAGGCCATGTAGGAGTACATGGTGGGTTGTTTCATTGAAGCCGAACTTAAGGCTGAGATCTGTGTTTGTGATCCATGAACTAGCTACTACCACGCATTGGGCCCGAAACCAATGGACCCTCTAAACTTCTTAACCACCCTGTTCATAGTCAGGGAGTTGCAAGTAGTTTACGGTGTTTGTAGCTTCTTTGGGGCCGCATAGCGCTGACCTTAGGGGTGGGTTGTGTTGCGGTAGGCACCGTGGCCCGGTGTACCGAGTGCCGTTTGGTATCTCGGGAACCCTGCACACATCGTTCGGGGCTGTATGGGAAACCTCGGCGGACTCCTGCGGATGGAACCGAATAGGCGATAAACTGGACTAGGGACTTGAGTGTTTAGGTAGGCTGTGGCCGACACCACGTTGGGCTTCCGCTTGAAGGTTGCGAGTACATGTCGTGTAAGCGGCGATAAGTGGTGAGCGTGTGTGAAGAAGTACACCCTGCGGGGTTAAATATGATCTATTGAATAGCCGTGTCCACGGAGAAGGACTTCGGGTTACCTATATCAGTTCATAGACAAGTAAATGGATACTACTAAAAGCCTCAAGATAAGTGTGAGTATCGTGGATGGCCCTCTCGGGGATGACGAGAGAGGATCCACGGTGGAGTATTGTGATGGTGATTAGTGGACTCGTGTGCGACAAAATGCTTTACAAAGTGTGTCACGTGGGATAGCTTAGCCAAGAGTCAAAGCTGGCTTGCTGCAAATAACTCCACTTCCTTCCTTGAGAATGTGCATGTATGATAGGATTACGTGGTAAGACTTTGAGTACTTTTGTACTCATGTTTGTAATCAATATTTTTAGAGGACTATACTACCCCTCCGACGGATTCTATGTAGATGTTGACTTGACGAGTAAACTAGCCACCCGGTGGCGATCTAAGACTTGTGAAGGGCCATTGTAGATAGAAAGGCTCCAACAAGCTTTCTTTCTTTCTAGAGTGCGTACTCGAGACTAGTTTGCTTCGCATGTGCTTGTATGATTGTATGACTTGAGTGTTGGGTCATGTGACCCCTACCTGTATGACTATGTTATGTATGGCTCCTCGGAGCCTCTTAGATAAAGTACTTGAGTTATAGAGTTTTGTTGTGATGCCTTGTTGTATTTACTCATATCGGGCATATTGCGTGTATGATTGAAATGCTTGGTATGAGTGGGATCCGACAAACTAGTTGTTTATCCTTGGCAGCCTCTCATATGGGGAAATGTAGTCTCGTGCCTCGGCGATAGTAGTCCGCTTCTGACCGGTTCACGAGTCCTGCTAGCCCAGCACTCTGCTTGGACACTTGACTGGCGGCATGTGATTCATTTCGTTCCTATGGCTGTCCCTTGAAATGTCGCGGTGATACTCGGAGTCTGCCTAGCCTGCTACAGCCGGGATACGGAGTCTGTTAGCCAGTGCTACAGCCGAGTTCATCGTTGATGACCGACATGCTCGAAGTGATTCATGTATGCCTGTCCCCATAGGTTAGTGCCGCTTTGGGTTCACGACTAGCCATGTCGGCCGGGTTCTTTGTCATGTGGATGCTAGCGACACTATCATATCGTGAGCCAAAAGGCGCAAGCGGTCCCGGGCCATGGTAAGGCGACACCGTGGGAATACCGTGCGTGAGGCCGCAAAGTGATATGAGGTGTTACCAGCTAGGTCGATGTGACTTGGAATCGGGGTCCTGACACCTCAGGAGGGGGGTCGCACGCCCCCGAGGACGATGCCCCAGGATCACCACTCGGCATGTGCTCCTCAGCACTCGAGCCACCGGCCCCCGACGTAGTTCGCCCTCCCGCACCTTCACCTGGGGCGAGCTCGGCACCGGCGGCGAGGAAGGGAACCATGACGACGGGGTTCTCGCGGGACCCCACCAGGACGATCGGGCACAACCCCCACTCATCAAAGGAAGGCATTCTCACGGCAAATGCGGCTTTGTTCTCGCAGTGGTACAGCAGGCAGCTATTCCCGGGCATCTTGTCCAGCAGAGGGACACCCGATAGGACCATGAGCACCGTTTGCCGCGTCGCAAGAGGAAGCCCCTTCTCCTGAAACCTCATATGGTCCTGGCTACTGAGCAAGTCCCACATCGGGCGGGAGTGGTGCTGAAGTGGAGCCACTCGACACTTGACGAACTCCTTCACCACCATAGGCGCAGTCACGCCGCGGTCCTTCAACCACCTCATCCTGGCCCAGACGGGGGCAAGGCGGGGGCTCGTGAGCTTCTAATGGCCCCAGCCGGAGTTTGGACCAGCAGGCCCCGCCAGAACTTGGAGCAGAGGGCTGAGCACGCCAGCGTCAACAAACACCCATCGTATACAGAACTCGCTCGTGGATGAAGGAAGCTCCAAGTCAATCCCCGCGCCCGCTGTCGCGGCCACGGCTTGGAAGCCCACGCACCCTGAGCTCTGCCGGGGGCCGGTCAGATGCAATGAGAAGAAATGGCGGAGGAGGGCCACGGAAGGAGCGATGCCCACCATGGCCTCGCACAAGAAGGCGAAGATGGAAAGAAGGGTCACAGATTGAGGGTCGAGATGAAGCATGTGGATCTGATAATGCTCGAGCACTGCGTTGAAGAAGGCGGAGAAGGGAGGAATCAGGCCAGCCCAGAGGGCATCTATGAAGATCGGGACCTCTGCCCGAGCCATGCGAGTGCGAGACGCGGGCCAAGCCACCGTCTCTCCCCACTCATTGAAACTAGAGGCAAGCATGGGGCGCACCTTGTCCATGGCCTCGTCGTTGAGCACCCGAGGTCGGCCGAGCGCTGGCTCAAAGGACGGAGGCCTTGATTCGCAAAAAGAGGTTTCTTCCCTTTTCAGCTGTTTGGCGCCATGGCGATAAAGCACCTTGAGCACAAGTCAGATTGGAAGGGCAAAGTAGGGCCTCGAGGAAGCAGGGAGATTGGAGGAGCCAGGCGTGGGTGAAGGAAGAATAACTGTGTGAGATGCGGGGGCCACGTAGCCAGGCGGATTCAAGGGCGGCGTGGGGAAGTGGAGACGCCCACGTCCAATCAACCGCCATGCATCAACCGAGGCCGCAGAGCTTTGGGGCCATGGCGCTCCGTGCTTGACCCTTAACCGCCCATGAAGCCAAGCCCGAAGTGCACCTTGGGCGGGGGCTCTTGTCGGCGTTCAGGAGCAGGGGTCCCCAGACTTGCTTACTGCGGCGCTGCGTGGTGGCAGGCCAGCCGGGCTGTCTGACCCATCTTCATCAACAAGACATCCAAGACCCTCGCGAGGGCGGGGAGCCTTGGCGGACGACGCGAGACCTCCTCGAGAGTGGCCTGGTCGAGCAGGCTCACGAGGCGGAGATATCAAGGCGGGCGAACCTCATGAGGCTCTCATGGCGCGAGCCATGACGACCGCACTACAAAAAAATACACTTCCGTGATGATACGTGTTTGTCACGATGAGGTCGCGTTTTTTGTCATGCATGTACATCCATGCGATTTTATGCGAGAATCAAGATAGTCATACTGTCTTTGTCGTAGAAGTGTTCCATGACATTACCAAAATTATCATCACGGAGTGTCCACTTCCATGACAATAAATCGCGCGTCACGAAGTGCTTTCGTCAAGGGTGACCGACCGTGGCATCCACCATAGCGGAATGCCGTTAAGCTATCGGGTCGGGTTTTGGATCGATAACCCGTTAATAGCCCGACCAATGGGGATTTTCCATGTAAAATCATCATTGGCTGGAGAAACTGCGATGTCGGCTCATCGTTGGGGCGGATGTCATCCACTCATTGGACGAAGGCGCCTATGATCGTCAACACGTGGCATGGCCCATGAGGCCCATTCACGTGAAAAGTCCGGCCCGTTTGACTTGGTCAAAGGTCGCGGGCGGCCCATGGAAAGCTTGTTAACGGCCTGTTAGCATCTAGCCCATTTACAGCCCGCTAACCCAAGGCTGTTCGCCCTATCCGAATTAGGCCCGATGGCGTCATCTGGGCCATCAATATGACTCAGCCGCTTTCGCCGGCCCATGTATGGCCCATGGCGTCTTCGGCCCATATGAGGCCCTATGTAACTCTTGGCCTATTAACGGCCCGTGGTGGCGGCCCGCAATGAGCGGTGTATCACTTTACACCCATTAACGGCCCATGGTGAAACGGCCCGTAATGAACGATGTATCACTTTATACCCATTAAGGGCCCGTTATTCGATTGGGCGTTTCCGCCCATGTTACTTCGGCCTTCTCGAGCCCATTTATTCTTGGGCTCATTTCCGGCGATTCGTTTACTTACGGCCCGTTCTGTCATTTTACGCTTGTGGGCCAAATTCAGCCCGTGGTTCTGATCGGCCCGTTTGTGGTCCATGTCGTTGGGCCGTTTTCATAGCGTCATCAAATCGGCCTATTGCGATGGCCCGTTATGGTCGGCCCATGAGCGAGCGATTCCAACTCTAGCCCATTTACGGCCATAATGCGGCTGTTATTGGCCCATGTTTGGCAATCGATCATCGGCTGTATAAGGCCCATTGATGATCGTCCGTAGAAGGCCCATTGTTTCTCTGACCCGTAGAAGGCCCTCTTGTTTCTGACCCGTAGAAGGCCCACTATTTCTACGACCCGTAGGAGGCCCAGTGTCACTCGATAAATATTAGCCCATGGTTATTGTGGCCTAGTTTTAAAAATGGTTATTGCAGCCACTAGCAAACGCGGAAAAAAAGCTGCGACTACAAGCAAACAAATAAACAAGACAACAAGGAAATAAATAGGCAAGCAACTTATGCTAGGCTATCACGTCTATTACACATATTACATCCTTTGGGCATCAAAGTTCGCCACCGGTGCAAATATAGGGAACAAAGCAGCATATCATATACCTTTGGTTGTCAAAGTTGGCGACCAGCGCAAATAAACGCCAGAAAAACAAATCCGAGCTGAAACCACTTGAAGATCTCAAGAAACAATATCACAGGGACCCATAATGCGGCAAGATGCTTAGCAAGCTTATTAACTTTCTCTTGTTTGGCGCTTAAATCCTCCGGTAACTTCTTTGTTGCACCGAAAATATGCATCTGAATTCTGCGGGGACTTCCTTAGTCCTTGACTTCTGTCATGACTTTGTCGACCGATGTCTTTAACTTGAAGTTGAGACTCAAGAAGATGAACTGATTGAGAGCAGACAAGTTCGAAGAGCTTGTGCCGGCGATGAGTGGC